>JABMCL010001023.1:317500-342500 GCA_018857735.1 Alviniconcha marisindica
AGTGAGACACTGATCAGATGACAGATAGTTTAATCTTAGTTCCACTTCCAGTGTTTCTTCAGGAGAGCTCAAAATCCTTCACCCAGCTTGAACAGCCAGGAGTAAAACTTAGGAGTCTGCATTATAAATACCATTAATAGTATAATACAACAAAATAAGATAAAAACACTACTTAAAGTTAAACTAAGTATTTACTACCCAACTGACCACAGAGCTTAGATTGAGCTGGGCTAATCTTGGTCACCATGTTTTAAAATCAAATGCATGGGCTGTCGCTCAGCTTCATTGGTCCGCTCTTTTAGTTTGATTGTTTTAATCTTCATAAAGTGACATTGTGGGACAAAGATCAACTGCCCAGTTGTAAACAGTGTAATGTTACAAGGTAAGGATTCACTTTCACAGTTTCACTCAGTCTGTGCATCACTGCATGCCTACAAGAACTATGCAAAAAACACAATCTTTACTGATCCACAGTAGCTCATGGACTTTCACTGGCTGCCAGTCAGACTCCAAATAGACTTAAACCTTTCATTCACCTACTTGGGCTGCTTCCATTGAACTGCTCCTCATATAATCTTTTGCTGAATTAATTTGTGTTGAACTGTGTTTACTTCAAACCTGTCTTTTAAGTATTATATATATATATATATATGTCTCCTCCTTCCTGTGCCGCAAATAAAATTTGGAAGCTGTCTAAGTATCTGTCACTGTGGTGGAGAAGAATCAATGTGTAATAAAACAAATGTTGAAATGATTATATTTATAAAATTTATAAACTTGTAGATTTTGCTAACTTAAATTAATTACTTTGTGCCTTTTAGTGTAAGCTACTGAGTGAGACTTCTGCACTCAAGGAGGTGACCCCTGACCTGTGAAAGTGTGATCATGGACTGTACTGGTGGGCTTCTTCAAGTCAACATAGATTCATGAACTTGCCAGGCTCTGTAGCTAACTCTTGAGCCCATAATCAAAAGCAAACAAAATAAAAAACTAAAACAGTTTGGCTGGCTGTCCAGATTTTTTGACTCTGAAAGTCAAAGTCTGTGGTCGGTAATGTTCTTGAGCCGGCCTCCTCATGGTTCCTTGTTTCCTGTGTCTTGAATGATCCCACTGTTGTAGCATAGAGTGATAAATGTCCAACGTTCCAGTGTTTCACACATGCTGATATCCGTGGGTCAAACCAGCAGTTTGCATTATTAACTAAGTCATTGATGAACATGCAGGCTGCATCATCCGTTCAGGAAGTGCAAAACAGTGAAACAGCAACCAGTGCAAGTCCGTAAACTTAAAGAATCAAAATGAGTTTGAGTACTCCAGAGTATAATGATTAGTGTTTTGCTAAAACCAAAACCATTATTGTATTTTCCTGTCTTCTTCAACTTCTGCAAATGAAAGCATTCATCTTTTTTTTAATCGCTGCCAGAGAATATTATTACCTGCACAATGTTGGGACCAATTATGCAACACCAGAACGCATTTAAAAATAAATGATCAAACTGTGTGATACTGATACTGATAGCCCTGCTCATTCCGCCATGAAATGGTGCTGTGTGTGACACGGCACATGCAGCTGTGACATATCCAGACACTGACTGGGTGTGAGACGGACACAAAAGTGTTTCAGTGGACCATTTCATATAAATTTGCAATTTCAGAGCTGCACCAAAAATGGTTTGCATTAATTTAGGGAAACTGGGGTGGGTTTTTGTTGTATAACTATAAGTATACATGTATAATTTGCGTTTTGTTTTGTTTTGTGTGGTGTGTGTGTGTGTGTGTGTGTGTGTGTGTGTGTGTGTGTGTGTGTGTGCTTGTTGTTGTTGTTGTTGTTGTTGTTGTTGATTTTTTGTTTTTGGGGGGGGTGCAAAACTTTCTAGTGTGTGTGATCTCTGATGTTGCACATAAACTCTCATTCTTCAGTCTGCAAGTGCAGATCTTTGGAAGAACTAGTAAAGAACTAATATGTAACACTAAAACTCATACTTCAAATTTATGAATGCTGCATTAAAACAAAAAAACAAAACCTGTAGATAATTACTGAATTAGAAAAGATCAAGCAGATGTGTTGCTATTTTAACCGTGTCATTCAGGATATTGTCAGTTTACCTGCTGAATTTGTTAGCAGTTGAAATAACAATCAAATCACTTCCACAAAATCACTATTCAGGAAACTTCAGATGTATGAAACTGGAAGTGGAACTAGTGGAAGTGAGCAGGTCAAAGTTTTATGATGCAGTGTAAAAGGACACGTTAATTTTTGCTCAGCTGGTGTACAAAAATGCACTATGACTGTCAGCGTGATGGGAACTATTTGATATTGACCGCAGCAACAAATAAAAATAAAAGCATAACCTAAACTTTAGCTAGCTTAAGCAATCTTTACACTTACTTTTCAATTTGGCCTTGGACACGTTGGATGGGCTGGAGTGGATTTTGAAGCAAGGAGCTCATGAATATATAGTTTTAAAATGACTAAGTCATGCGTGACACTAACAGATGTATAATATTGAAGACTGAAACTAATTGAAGCCAGTAGACAATCCATGTGGAGAAGGTGAGGGGGGAGGAGGGGGTCTTAGTCAAAATTTAAGAGTACTGTACTACCATTGTAGTACAGGGGGCGGGGATAGCTCAGTGGTTAGAGCGCCGGACTCATGACTGAAAGGTCGTGGGTTCAAATCCCTGCAGGAGTGGCTGGAGAATTTTCTTCCCCGGGGTCAACTTTCTGTGCTGACTCTTATTTCGGTATCCATTCCACCCCCGTGTTACTGCAGTAGCATGTAAAAGATCCCGGTCATTCTGCCAAACATGCAGGTGGCAGGTTACAGCTAAACACACATACACCTTACGTATGTGGTTTGCATGAAGTGACATGGAGTATGGTTGTATGGTGTACACAGAACTTGCGCCGAGATGGCAGCAGTTTCATGTGGCGCCAGCCATGCCAGCGCTGTAAGTACACCACTTCGGTGGATATTCAAAAACCACACTATAAAAAGGCAGTCACTCATGTAGAACCACATGTGAGCGCAATGAGTCTGCTCAAGAGTGCAGAGAATAGAGCTATATAAGCGATCATCAATAAAAAATAAAATAAAAATTGTACCAGTGTAATGATTATTTCATTGTACTGAATGCTTCAGTGGTGGGGTTAAGCGTACAAAGAACATCTGTCTGCTTCTCACATCAGACTTCTCAACAGCACAAGTCCTGGTAAAATTGACCAGTGTAGGTTGTTATCACTAATTATATCACTTTTATCAGTCTCATGCTGGGAAAGCTCACCATAAGCAGAATTAGGCAATCACAAAATAAGTTTTTTTTAAATATTGACCATTGTCAAAAGTAATGGTTTTGTTTTTCTGAAAGCATAACAGCAATGAGATTGACTGAAAGGAAAGAAAGAGAAGAGATTTTGTTAATAAATTATAAAATTAAAAAGACTCAGATTTTCTTTTGTTAAGTTACTGATCCTACACAAAATGCATTTCATCACTTTGGGGTATCTTTTTATTTTATTTTAGCTAAGCTGGTTAAATTATACATGCCATGATAAACTTAACCTAATGAATTTCTGATGAATTATGTTGGTAAGATCAGTCTGCTGAAATATTTGGATAAATTTCACCAGATAATTATTGATAACCTTCATCTGTTGAATCATATTGATCAACCTCTGATAGAGTTAAAGTGATCAATTAACAAGACTCCATGTCAATAAATTTAATATGCTTGGCCTTGCATATAAAATATATATATGATAACTTGTTGCTGTTATGATGATTGGTCAACAAGATTCCTTTGTGACTTATTTATAATTTTGTTGATATAATAATAGTCTTTGCCTAAAGAATTGTATTGATAAACCTGCTGGCGGTTGAGGCAGTTATGCAGAAAGACACTGCTGCCAAGTTGGCAAGTGATGATAAATAGTTATACTGATAACTTAGCCTGATGAACTGTACTGATACACCCATTGCAGGTTAAGGCAATTGAGCAACGAGACTCTGTGTTGACAAGTAAACAGCAGATTGACCGACTGACTCGACCTGGTGCTACATACTTCAATCTCAACCCCTTTGATGTAAGTATTACTAAGTCATGCAAGCATACATGATTATCATACAATGGAATCCATAAAACTGAGCAACAACTACAAGTTAATGTGTCAGAAAATTATCTTTTAACTTCACAGGGTTGACATGTTCAGTTAGATCTCCCAAATAAAATGGATCCATTTTAAGACTTGTGTGACATTGTATTCAGAAAGATACTGATCTCAATTCACTTCCACATTTAGGTCACGTATCCTAATTTTTTCAAGTACACTTGCTGATAACAAAAGGGAGATGACTTTCATCTTGATCTGTGATTTACAAATGTGGAGTCTGGGACGGGGAAAATTGCAGTGAATCCTATAGCGTGGCTGTATTTTGCTGAGTTTGTTGTCACGTAGAGTTGCTTTATGGCGTGAAGTTGTTCTGTATGCTCCACTCAATAATCTGCTGCCAGCTACCAATCAAACCTTACTTGGCCATTGTTTCCTGTGGCAGGTTTTGCGCATAGATCCAGACACACCATTGGCTGATGTCAAGAAGAAATACAGACAGGTAAGTTTTCTTTCAAACACCTGAGCGTGTTCTTTACCAGAGTGTAATGTGTTGTTGTATTTGTTGACAGTCAGTGAATGAAGAGAGTTGAGACTCACTGTTCTTATTGTTCTTGCTGCTGCTGTTGTTCTTGCTGGTGTGTTGTGTGTGTATTGTAAGTACCTGATTCCGGTCCGAAATTTGGGGTGCCTCATCCGAGGCTAGGTTCTCTACAGAGCAGCATACGTTGTGTTATTGTTATAATGTTAGCGCCTTCACACAGTGCGTCAAGAGCACTCATCTTCTGGTGGCAACTTTTCCAACCATTCTTTTACTTTCACACACCGACTGGATGAGCAGCATGGTTTTTTGTCTGCTGCAGTAACTAGCGTGCTTTCTGCAAAACAGTTACCATGACAAGACTGTTCTCTGGGCAGTTGGAATTACCTCCCTTACCTCCCTTGTCATGATGATACCAGTTTAAATTTTGTAGTGTGCAAATAGAAATTATGTCCATATTGTGTGGACGCTGCCCATGCTGACTTCTTTTGTTCAATGCTTACAGTTGATTCTGTTTGCAGATGCTCATATTTGCAGTGCTTCTTTTTCACTTGTTTGTGTAATTTCCGTGATGTAATAATGTGTTCGATAAGGCTGTGTAATTTCCATGACGTAGTAATGTGTTCTATAAGGCTGTGTAATTTCCATGACGTAGTAATGTGTTCTGTAAGACTGTAATTTCCATGATGTAGATATATGTGTTCTATAAGACTGTAATTTCCATGACGTAGTAATGTGTTCTGTAAGACTGTAATTTCCATGATGTAGATATATATGTGTTCTATAACGTATAAGACTGTAATTTCCATGAGGTAATAATGTGTTCTGTAAGACTGTAATTTTCATGATGTAGTAATGTGTTCTGTAAGACTGTAATTTCCATGATGTAGATATATGTGTTCTATAAGACTGTAATTTCCATGACGTAGTAATGTGTTCTGTAAGACTGTAATTTTCATGATGTAGTACTGTGTTCTGTAACTAGTGTAAGACTGTATAATTTCCATAATGTAGTAATGTGTTCTGTAAGACTGTAATTTCCATGACGTAGTAATGTGTTCTATAAGACTGTGTAATATCCATGATGTAGTAATGTGTTCGATAAGACTATTGACGATTGTTTTTGATGCAGATGTCTATACTGGTGCATCCTGACAAAAATCCAGACGATGCTGAGCGAGCGCAGAAAGCATTTGAAGGTTGGACCATCAGCTTTTTAGTGATATGTGACCTGAAGAGAAGTGTCAATATGGAGAGAGATTTTTTTATTTAAAAAAAAATCTGTTTCTTACTCTTAGTTACTTAGTGACACCTAAAACAGGTGAAATCATTGGGCCTAGTTTTAAGGCTGTGATTAGCACCAGGTTAGTTAGCAATTTGATTTTAATGTCCTGGTAACTGCACAGGGTCCCCACAGGCCGAGCTGCATGCCAGGGTGAAGTTATGGCCCTCAGAGTTTACAGTAAGGTGGTACAGGTAGTGGAGCAGCTGTTTAAATTGTTCACATGGAGCTGGAAAGGTTTTGAGTGCTGCAGTCAGAGTGGGGTTTATTTATGGACCAAAACTGGTTCTGGGCATTAAAAATGTGATGGACCCTGCAAGTGCAGATACAATTTTTTTTAAATGAAAAAGTATAAAAAGAATGAATACTGTGACTCCAAAATGGTGAAAGGATATATATATATATATAAAAATGCTGCCCAGTCAGCCATTATGGTTATATCAGGGTGAAGCTCCCAAATAATGTTAGCAGTTATTTCTTAATATTCTCAGTGACTGTCCACCCCTGGCCAGAGAAGGTCACATAATTTTAGTTGCTTTTTGCTGGCTTCTGCTTGTCTAACTTTATTTATTCAAATATGTACATACATGTATACGTGTAAGTTACAGTAGATTTTTTCTAAACAGCAAACTTTATTTTAATTATTTATTTACTTTTAAATTCTGACAGTTTGAAATGCTTAATTGGTATACAAATGATTTGATTGAAATTTTTGACTCTCATGAAAAAGATGAGTGTACATATAATGATTAATGTTCAGCTTAAGTTAACTGTGGGTGATTGTTACACACATGGCCTTACTATGCATTCAAATTAATGGTAAATGTAGCATACGCAAAAGGGAGATGGCTAACGCGGTACTTGCCTTGCAAACAAGCAATGCGGGTGTTTTCTGTAATGCTCCTTTAAATGAAATGGCTGCTTCATGCTGAGCGTGCGTATGGGTTTCACCAACCATGATCCATTTTCAAGCTCACAGAAGAGGGGTTTTTTCTCTCTTTTTTCTTGCGTTTTTAATGTGATTTGACCAAGCCTTTTGTACTTCTTCTTTGATCATTTCTTAAGCTATAAAAAAAATGAGTATGTACTACCCTACTGATGTAGCAACTGGTGTTAGACCAGTCAGTTACACCAACAATGCTTGAGAACCAGCTTCTGCGGTCATACACAGAAAATCATGACCCAGTTTTTCTCTCCCATCCATACTCATATATATATATATAATATATATATATATATATATATATATATATATATATATATATATATGGTTCCTGGCCACACAGGCAGAGAGGAAATTCAGCTGCAGATTCTGCTTCTGAGGATGCCCTTGACAGCAGCATCTCCGATAGACCCTTCCCCTTCCCAGATCTGAAGCTACACATGAATTGCTATTTTTAGAGCTCTGGCACTTGGAGTGGGATGAGCGTTTTTGCAAGCTGCATAAAATGTTTCAAAAACTGAATGAATGATTCTGTTTATTACTCCTGTACTAACAGAAGAGAAGTGACTGTTATCTCTGGACTGCATGCTGGTTACTCACATAATTTATCACGCACTCTTTCCTACTGGACGGAGAAGAGGCACCTGTATGTATTCTGTGTAATGTGTTACTTACTGTGGACTGGGTTTTAGAATTCAGTTGTCTGCCAATTTAAATATGGACTGGGTTTTAGAAATCAGATATTTGCCAATTTATGCCAGATACATGTGATTATGTTTTCTTTTCTCAGCTGTCAACAAGGCCTATAAAACGCTGGAGAATGAGGAAGGCTTGAAGCGATGTGCTGAGATAGTGGAGGAGGCACGTTCACGCACCAATGAAATGGTAAGTGTGTGTAGTGTAATGTCGAAGAATGTTTATAAAGCACCTACACCACAGCCAAAGCGCACGGTACAAAACAGTAGGGTCAACTAAAGTGTGCAGAATTAAGAGAACGATAAAACTCTACTCGTATAAGCACATACACTACAGTATGACATTTTACATCTTTCTCTTCATTTCCAACACACACACATAGTCACACTGTCAGACCGGTGCCAAGATGGTAGTAGCTGAGTTTTAATGTCTTGTCAACCGCACAGGGTCATCTCAGGATGATCAAATTCTGTCATAAGCAAATGCACACTTCAGAACTCTTCTCATATGTAAACTCTCTCAAGTCAGTCCACAAAACCAATCCCTGCACAAACATAAAACACAACATACATACGCAAACATCAAACACAAATTTTCATTGAGTTAGTCCTTTCAATATTACCCCAGTTAAAAGAGCACGTGAGGCAAGGACGTGCTAGTATTGTTGACCATTCCATCTAATTTATTGATACCAGATTAAAGAAAAATATATAGATATAAAAGTAAAAAAAGGAAAGACAGAAACAACAACAACAAATTTATGTGATACTTATAATAGCCAATACCAGTGCCATATGGCAGCAAGCTGCACATACCACCTACTAACTTGTCATCTTAGCTGCTCAACAAGATTCAAACAGAGAAGCCAAACTCGTAATGAAAAATGTTTGAGATTTTGGGGGGGGAAAGTCAGGAGAATGGACCGTTAGCAGAAAAATGACAAGACGGAAAAAGCAAGAGAACTAGGCAAAAAAATAAGAGAGGAGATAGGAAAAGCGAATCAAATGACAGCCCTAAGATTCCAGCCAAAGGGATGAGGAGGGACATCCCCAGCCTCCCTTCAGGGGAGACAAAGTTGTCACCAGCAGATTAGTCTGATGTTTTGAGGAGTGAAAGTACAAATGAGTGCTTCAGAACGTGTGATTTTCAAGACTTCCAAAAGTGGTGTGTGTAGGTGTGTGATGGCTTTTATTTTATTTTTATTGCTGTTAGAGAAAGTCCTTTTGAACGCTATCTCAGGGCAGATCAGCAGGGTCTCAAGCTTTCTTCTCAGGAAAGTGTCATATATTTTGCTTGAATTTTTTTTCTTCTTTTTCTTCTTCTCCCCCTATTGCAGATCAAGCAGAAGAAAAAACAGCTGAAGAAAGAAGGCAAACCTCAAGACATTCCAGAAGATGACTCAGACAAGGTCAGTTGTCTCCCTTGTTTCACATCACTACTTTTTCTCAGATTGTCACCTGTTTTGTTACGCCAGTATATTTCAAGCCTCTGGCTTTGTGTGAAAAACTAAAACAGGCAGAACATCATACAAACTACCACTACCAGCAGCCAAGCACTTGTTTCCTTTCTTCTTAGGGTAATATGTTTTGTTGTTGCTGTTGTTTTTCCCACATAAAAGATGACGTGTCATACACATGAGCAGGTGTGAGTCAGTATCCCATAGCAGCATGGTGCTATGCTGGTAAGCAGCAGGCTTCCGCTACCTCCTGGGATCTTGATCCCTGCCAGATTCTGTAGACAAGTGTGTGTCAAGGAAGTGTAACCAACAGGCAGTGTGTTCAGTGTTTATCTGGGGTGTCCTGGGAACTCCGGATGCTGCATTTCAGTCCAAGTATATTTCAGTTGTTGTAAGGTTGAAATTATGGGGAGGGGGGAAAAAACTGATCAAAGATCCTGCTGATGGCAATGGGTTGTGGTATGTGTACTTCACAGAAAAACTGAGCATGTGTTAAAATTCAGTCAGTTTTGAGTTTACATCTTTCCTCAAACCACTGCCATAATTGGTCTCAGAAAATTGTTGGCTCACTGACAGATTTTGTTTGTGTTGGTGCTCAAAATGGTGGCTTGCTGATAGTGTTTTGTTGGTGCTTAAGTGGCAGTAACTAGCAAGTCTGTAACCACTCAGACAGCTGAAATTACATCATTATCAGTCCATGTTTCTCTTATAACTGTTGGACTGATTTCTTGGTTCCATTAACCCTTTGACAGCTGGGGGCGAGCCAGTTTGGTTGAGCAGTAAGGCGTTGGGCTGGTAAGAAGGCAGATGGTTAAGCGTGCTTCAGCTCTCCTTCCTTTTCAAAGGTTACAGTGTATTGACACTTTCTTGTGATTGCCAGAGAGCAACTTTACAGCTCAATCACTGCATGTGTTGTTTCAGATTTCACCTGAGAAGATTTTTAACTTTTTGAAAGAAATCAATATTTTGGGGGAAATGTAAATGAGATACCTTTGGTTATGTTTGTGTCTTACTTCCCTTTTAAGTATGGTTTTAAAATTGTACATAATCAGTTTTAACACGTATACACTTTTAAAAAGTAATATATGATGACAAAATGTGTATCACCCTGATATAACCGCACCGGTTGACTGGGCGTAAAACACCAGTTTACTTACTTACTTACTTGTGACTTTGCCACCTCAGTAAGTGAAACATTAAAATGGCTGTCACCAACCACCCATCTTAATGCACTGTCATTGTGGTGGTGACACTGTAGCATTAGGAATACTCCCCCTTTCTCCGCCTTCTGGGATTTCAGTCCTTGCCAGTCCCTTAGTTTCTGCAGACAGCTTGGCGTTAACACTAGTCTGACAACGGCAGGTGGAGGAGCCCAGTCTGAATTTTACTCAGGTAATCAGAACTTTTGCCCATGCACGAGAACACTCTGGAGAAATGTAACATGCATTGCATACTGTGGGATATTTATGACAGTGAACTTTTAACAACAGCAGAAGTCTACTCTGCCAGTCAGTTTGCAGATTGCTGATGGGTTTATGTGTGAAAAACTGTGCGGCTGTTTGACAGTTTCTGCCCAGAGCTGCTCTTTGTGCCACGGAATGGAGACCAGCCCGTGGCCATGCGAATGGAATGTGTTTCCGCAGCAAGTGTGTTGTGGCTGCAGACAAGGCCGGGGACAGCAACGTTATGGTTGTGTTTGTGTGTTTTGCAGTTCAAACATGCAGTGTACGTCCAGACGTGTAAACTCTTCGCTGACCTCGAGCGGCTGAGGCAGGAGAGGGAGATGAAAGACATGCATGAGAGGTAACGTGAGACTGAAGACATGCATGAGAGGTAACGTGAGACTGAAGACACGCATGAGAGGTAACGTGAGACTGAAGACATGCGTGAGAGGTAACGTGAGACTGAAGACACGCGTGAGAGGTAACGTGAGACTGAAGACACGCATGAGAGGTAACGTGAGACTGAAGACACGCATGAGAGGTAACGTGAGACTGAAGACATGCATGAGAGGTAATGTGAGACTGAAGACATGCATGAGAGGTAATGCGAGACTGGAGACACGCATGAGAGGTAACGTGAGACTGAAGACATGCATGAGAAGTAATGTGAGACTGGAGACATGCATGAGAGGTAAAGTGAGACTGAAGACACACATGAGAAGTAACATGAGACTGGAGACATGCATCAGAAGTAACGTGAGACTGAAGACATGCATGAGAGGTAACGTGAGACTGAAGACATGCATGAAAAGTAATGTGAGACTGGAGACATGCATGAGAGGTAACGTGAGACTGAAGACACGCATGTGAAGTAACATGAGACTGGAGACATGCATGAGAAGTAATGTGAGACTGGAGACATGCATGAGAGGTAACGTGAGACTGGAGACATGCATAAGAAGTAATGTGAGACTGGAGACATGCATGAGAGGTAATGTGAGACTGGAGACATGCATGAGAGGTAACGTGAGACTGGAGACACGCATGAGAGGTAATGTGAGACTGAAGACATGCATGAGAGGTAACGTGAGACTGAAGACATGCATGAGAGGTAACGTGAGACTGAAGACATGCATGAGAGGTAACGTGAGACTGCAGACATGCATGAGAGGTAACGTGAGACTGAAGACATGCATGAGAGGTAACGTGAGACTGCAGACATGCATGAGAGGTAACGTGAGACTGGAGACATGCATGAGAGGTAACGTAAGACTGGAGACATGCATGAGAGGTAATGTGAGACTGGACACATGCATGAGAGGCGACGTTAGACTGGAGACATGCATGAGAGGTAATATGAGATTGAAGAAGTCCATGAGAGGTAACATGAGATTGAAGAAGTGCATGAGAGGTAACAGCTGAATTTTGAGTGTGCACATTTTCACCACTGTGGTGCCTGTGTGTGATCCTGTACGCCCACTGAAAGTGATTTTGCCTTAATTTTGGTGCCAGTCAGACAGGAATGGTGTGTCGTGTGCATGAGTGACACAGGAGAGGTTGGTGTCTGTTCCAGAAAGAGGAAAGCGGAGGAAGAGGAACTGGAGGCTGAGCGGCAGGAGCTGGAGAAAGTCTGGAAGAAGAACTATGAGGTAGGAGTTCCCTCCCTTGAATCATCAACTCTTTCAAATGCGCTCACCAACCTTTTCGAAAGCTTTTTTTTTGTCTGTTGCTGTACGTGAGTGAAAGTTGGGGTCAGTATAGTACTGGAATCAGTATTTCATAACTGCTGTGTTTAGTATTTCAGGACTTTAAACTTTTGCGAGGTCAGAGCACAGAAAGATGAAACATCGGTTTTGCAAATTATAGATTGCTGGTGTGAACATGCAGTAAAGTCAGAGTTTCTTGATGCTGCGTTTGCAGTGCCTGTGGGGCCATGTGAGTTCTTGATGTTCTAAAAAACAATATTTAAACAAAGGAAAGAGAGAGAGAGAAAGGTAAAAACCCAAAACCTTTTGCCCAAAAGTTTGTGTCGGCTTTTTGTTGTTGGTTTGTTTGTTTTTTTCCTTCTTTCTTGGTTTTTTTGGGGAGGTGGGGTGGGGGTGGGGTCCTTTTTTCTCCTGCCTATGGTTTGGTCTTAGTTGTTTGCACACGCAGAACTCTGGAGTTTTTATGTCTTTTGTTTCTCTGCATCTGGTCACAGCAACACTCAGGCCAATAGCATGGAGACAGTTACAGGAGATAAATAAATCCACAGATAAATTACTCTCCTTGGCAGGAAAGTTTTAACCCGTAAAATAAAAGAGATGGCATAAACCCACTTTAGATTTAACAGCTTCCTTTCTCATTGGCAGGAGAGTCGCACAGACCGAGTGTCCAGCTGGAGAAGCTGGAAGAAAGGTGGCAAGAAATCCAAAGGCTCTTTCCGTCCTCCCAAGGTAAAGACGGAAAACCGCTAGTGGCGTTCCCCAGTCCGGAGGACAGCATACAGCCCGTGCACAGACAGCTGCCTACCGTCTTCAGGGTGACCATGCAACACTACACAATAGGGAACTAGGAGTGTGTGTCCTTGCAGTTTTGAGTTCCGTGGACAAGCGGGTGTGATCAGCTGCAGTGGAAGAGAGGAGAGGGAGTGCCATCTTATTTCCATGCACCGATGTGAAAAGTTGGACACATTAGTTTCTCCAAATCTTCGAAAAGTTGGACACATTAGTTTCTCCAAAGGTCCGTTCAGAAAGCTCTGCCACTTTGCCTGCATCCGGGCGCACAACCTGCCACATGTCGTGAACGGTGACTTGTTCCGGGAGCTCTGCTTGTACTGTTGTAGTCAGAAAGACTGATGTACTCTAAGGTAAATCATTTTCATTAGGTTAATAAAAACAATGATTTTCATTTTCTTCAGCGAAACTGTCAGCGTCACTAAAAATTGGAAGCACTAATGTGTTAGAAAAAGGAAATTATTGGATAGCTTTAACAAACACGGACTGCCGTTCACTGAGGTCTGAAGTCATTTGCCGCCATTTTTAGATGTCTGCCCAAACTGTATTTTCAACACACTATATATTTGTTATTTTTAGATTTCCAAATCAGATACACATGTATTCATGAATCATCTGAATTTCCTTTGTTTGGTTGCATCAGGTGCGTTTGTCAACTGCATGCCAACAAAGAAGGAGAACAGGCTGGAATGGTTCACTGTTATATAGGTCATCACTCTGTACTAATATTATGTGAAAACATTTTCCATCTATATAAGGGGGATTTGGGGTGGGGGGTGGGGGCGCAGCAGCTCAATTGGCATGGGGAAGTCTGATGAAGTGACCTTGCCACTAGTGTTAAAGGCTGATGAAGCGACCTTGCCACTAGTGTTGAAGTCTGATGAAGCGACCTTGCCACTAGTGTTGAAGGCTGATGAAGCGACCTTGCCACTAGTGTTGAAGGCTGGTGTGACATCAGTTTTCAGGCAGGTTATGGGGAGGGGGGAGGTGCCACATACTCCCTATTGCTCCTCATCCCCCCACCACCCCAACCCCCATCCCCAGGAAATAGAACATTCATCGGTACTTTTCAAATTTAGAGGGTTTTTTTCATGATAGAATAGGAGTGTAACTATAATAATTAATTATGTAGAGTAGTAACTGCAAATGACAGGGCACACACACTTAAGGGTCAACTGAAGTCCTGATACTATCAGCCCGCCTGACATGTCAATACCAGTACAGTCTTTATCACAAAAGTGGTGCAGGTCTTTATCACAAAAGTGGTGCAGGACTCACCTGGGAATATGGAGACTGACTGTCTTCATCGGCCTTCTGACGGAATGGGACTCGACAGAGTGGGCTGCAGCGTCCATACATCGCCCCGCCATAAGAATCAGAATCTTTGCCGTCCCAGTATATTTTTACCAAAGGGATTGGTCTTATGGTGCTCACTAAAATGCAGGTTAAATTTTAGTTTTGGGATTGAAGCGGCAGGGAGTGGAGGGCCTTGATCTGTGTTCAGGCTGGGTTGTCTTTTCTTCACGACCAGTTTGACCGGAGGTCAGGACACTGGACGCTCTGCTGCTTACGATTGTCGAGCATTGCTTTTGAGTTTGCCACCACTCTGTATCTCAAGCTAGCTTATCCGTAGGCCTACAAAAACTGATATAGTCAAAATGGCATGTACTTTTTATTGCAGTCCGAATCTTTGCCACAGATACTTTTCCTGCTTTGCAACTTAAGTGGGGACAGCACCAAAATTATGTGTACATTTTGTTTGACACAGAAGCCACCTGTAGTTTTGTTTTACTTTTGTTCTCGCTACGTTCTAACTTTAAGGTGATCAAAGTGGATACAATCCATTGCAACTAGAATGCTTAAGGAGAGTGTTAGCCATTTGTTTGTTTGTTGTTAAAACCAAATTCTAGACGTTTTGGATTGATATGACTGTATGTTGTGCGCTTTTCAAATTGTGCCTGTCCTTTTTTTCATTTGATTTAATGGAGAGAGAATAATTTTGGTGGTGGACCAGCAGATAGAGATGCTTTGTGGTGACCATGGGGGTGGGGGGGGGGGGGGGGAGGGGTGGAAGAGTAAATTTCCATCCCTAAATGTAATATGTAATACACGATACTGATTTTGGGTCAGCTGCCTGCAGGTGCTGATTTTTGGGTCAGTTGCATGCAGGTGCTGATTTTTGGGTCAGGTGCATGCAGGTGCTGCAGTTTGTTTCCCATTTTCTTAGTTGTAGGTCCTTTAACATGCACTTTCAGATTTCTTATTGTTAATATGTTTCCAGAAAGATAAATTTGTACATGTCTGTGCAGTCAGTGTAATGAGCAGAGTATTAATTTAAAAATAATTAGCATATATATTTTAATGTCAGATGGAGTTTCTTTGCTCACCAGACTTCTGGTGATCCCTCATAAGCTCCGTTCTTGTTGTTGTAGTCCTCTGTAGAGGAGTTTTAAACCCTCGGATGGGACTGTAGCATTATGATGAAGGCAAATTTCTCTTTCTGACAAGGAAAGTGCCACTTTAGAAATGGCAGGTCCCTTTTGATGCACTCATTTAGCAGAATAGTGCACATGGCAAGACAAAAAATGCATGACTATCCGGGACATGTTTCATCAGACACCCCGCAATGCTTGTGGTGAAATAAATCCAAGCCCACGAGTTTAATGTCTCCCTGAAAGCTGGAAAGTGTGCAGAACTTGGCATACGAGCGGCATCGCATGGATTATCTCCCTTGCTGTCAGGTGTGATTAAATAATAGGAATAGTTTGATTGATTGCTGGTCTCATTTCGCTGACAGGACTGAAGGTCAGGTATGAACGCCAGCTGTCAGGTGTGATTAAGCAATAGGAATAGTTCTTTGATTGCTGGTCTCATTTCGCTGACAGGACCGAAGGTCAGGTATGAACGCCAGCTGAAACTGGAAGGCACTAAGCACATACCAAAATTCCGTGAGCAACTCTCGAGGCTGTAAAATGTGATTAGTTGCTGTAGTTTGCCTTTTCCGTCAAGGATATAGCAACCATCCCACAGTACTTCTTTGGCCAGCCAGTCAAAATCAGGCTGTGCCCAAGGTTTAAACACACACACACACACCACACACACACGCACACACACACACATACACACACACACACACAAATTGGTTGACAAATGAAAAATGTAAATACTTGATATTGTCGGTTTGTTGCCATTGCCCGTGTTTTGTGTGTGATGGCATTTTTCTTTCGGTCTCGGTGACTAAAATCGATTGAAATGTTGATGTTTATTGTTCTATGGTGTGTGTCAATCTTGACAACATCCTTTTTTGGAGTGACTGTGAAGTGGTGGGAAGAATGATGGGAACAGCGTGTGTGTGGGTGCTTGTGTACAGGTCAGCCTCGGTATATATCCCTTTATATGTAGCTTGATTTACAGGGACGGTCACTTAAATTGATGTGTAGACCAACCCGCTGTGTAACAATTAACACAATGTCTTCATGTGATTTGGTGGATATGGTTGGATGGCATGGTCTTTTGTCATTTATACGTATGTTTGGTGTTTTTTTTTATGTTTGTATTTTATAACTTCATGCGTCTTTCACATGACCTCTGTTAAACACTCACTGTTGTTTGCAAACAGCCAGGATTAGTGCAGAAGTGAGTTTTGTTTTGTTTTGATCTTTACCCTTCAACAGCATGCACAGTTTTGTTTTGATTGTATTTTTTGGTTGGGATGCTGACTGGCAGCAAAAGACGGTCACTTTCACTGTATGTTCCAGAACAAGCTCTGCATACATTTTTTTTTAAAGGGTGGGGGGGGGGGGGGGGGGAGAAAAAAAGAAAGAGGTCAGTGACAACAACTTTAACTGAGAGCGTCAGTGGCCGTTGATGTCTACACCATGCTAGATTTTGCATC
The DNA here is from genome assembly GCA_018857735.1 of Alviniconcha marisindica. Classification (NCBI taxonomy): domain Eukaryota; kingdom Metazoa; phylum Mollusca; class Gastropoda; family Provannidae; genus Alviniconcha; species Alviniconcha marisindica. Next base: position 334,359 of record JABMCL010001023.1, read on the forward strand.
CTACACCGAGAGTCTGTAATGACAGAGTAGCATTGAAGCCAGCATCGAGTTTGCCTGCAGCAGTGTCTCCCAGCCCTGTTGCTGTCACAAGAACATCCTTTGGCACATTACACATGCATGTTACTATTAGTTTTTTAAGGCTGTAACTCAGTTTCAGCATTTTTCCAGACTCTTAGCCCATAACAGTGGGTCTGATTCTGGAGGCCCTGTGGCTATGTTCAAGGACAGACACGCAGTACATTCATTGACACAAATTAAGTCTGGATCGAATTAAGTCTGGATGACTGTGTATGAACATGGTGATTCAAGATGTGCACCTGTTGAGTTTGAAATTGCAGAAGAGTTTCATTCAAATAATATGCTGCTTTTTTTTGTTTCTTTGTGTGTGTTTTTTGCCACTCCCCATCCTTCAAACAAGAATTGCTGGTGTTCACAGAGAGACATCATACTCTAATGAGGCTGACCTGGGCTTGTCATAACCATTCGTGTGTTTTGGAGTCATCTGTTAATAATTTCATTGGTTTGATGTTTTTTCCATAGTGTTACAGTGTTGATGTAATTTGATTCGGCAGCAGTTTGAACGTATCTGTCCTCATCACAGGTGCCTGCCATCTGTTGATTGTGTAAAGCTTCATTCAGAGCTCTTCACTGATATCATGCAGAGGAGCTCTGTTTGGAACTGCTTGTACTATAGCATAGATAACTGGTTTTTAACACTGAGTCAACCACAGCGGTTGTATCAGGGCGAGTGATATAAGAGCAGGTGTCACGTGCCTGTGGTCAGCTCTCCTATCGATCTTGTGCAGTGGTTTTGTTTTGAAGGTAAATGACGGGGCTAACTGGTACCGTGTTGTCCGTTTGCCATGTTCATTGACGCTGCCGATGGCAGAGGTTGAATGGAAGGTACGGTTAGTTTCTCATTGTGCACTTCACCCACAAGTCTCATTATTTAATGCGCTCCAATAAATCATCACACAGACTGGAAAAGAGTGCCTAGTCCTTTGATGTTTTATGTGTGGATTACAGCAGCCTGATGGCGCCCCCCCCCCCCCCCCCACCCCCCCACCCCAATCATCCTCTACCTCCACCCCAGAAGAAAACCACCCACTAGCCTGTCAGATCTGTTATGGTCACTGTACACGACCAGCTGTAGATGCCTTCCCTTTTTCCAACCTGAGAGATATTTTTGTGCAGTTGTTTCAATTTTGGGACATTTATTACTTTACCATAGCTTCCTTTGAATTTTGCAGTCTGCAATTCCTTGTGTAAAAAGTAACCGGCTGATTGTGTAAGCGAGTGACTGCGGCATAAAAAGGTGACTGATGATTGCATGTGAAGGAGGGTTGGATGTCCTGGGAACATGAAATTTGACATTTGTGTAAACGAGTGAATGAAGTGTAAAATGTGTGTGTGTGGGGATTGCATGTGAAGGAGGGTTGCTGTCTGGGAACATGAATTGACTTTGGGTGAAACATTGTGTACAACGGGGGATGGGGGATAGGGGGGGCATGAATTCGACAGTTGTGTAAAATGAGTCACTGAGTGTAAAACACATGGGGGATGCAGTGAAGGAGCGTGAGTGCCCTGAGAACATGAAATTTCAGTTGTGTGAATGAAGGTAAACGGGGGGCGGGGCATGCGAAAGAGGGTTAAATGCCCTGGAAACGTGAAATCTGACAGTTGTGTAAAAGTGAATGGAATGTAAAAACATGGGGGGTGATTGCGTGTGAAGGAGGGTGGGTGCCCTGGGAACATAAAATTAGTTGTGCAAAAGAGTGAGTGATCAGCATGCTTTGAACTGGTCAGCACCCTAAAATATCTGCATATATTGGGGCCCCTGCAGCTCAGTTGGTGATGGGCTGTGTGCCAGATCTCGGTTTTATTGTCTTCTTTTTCCTCCGTTTACACTCACAGTCTACAATCACACTTACTAGTGTTTGGTGGTCTGCTGAAGACGTTAAAGAGAATTGCAAGCAGGCCATCAAAAACAAACAATACAAACGGATTCATTTATGGTGGCGTGACACCCTCAAGACGATGGTGTCAAGGGTGGGGACTTGCACTGCCGCCTGAGGGAGGCTGTTCCTGTTCTGAGAAAAACGCTGTCACAGCAGCTGTTCCACGTGCCACCATCATACCAGGGTTTCTCGTGACACTCTCCGACTGGCTGCCCCCTTCACATTCTGTAGGTCAGGGCTTGTAGCCACACTCCAAGCCTCCCTTGCCCCCTTCACATTCTGTAGGTCAGTGCTTGTAGCCACACTCCAAGCCTCGCCTGCCCCCTTTACATTCTGTAGGTCGGTGCTTGTAGCCACACTTCAAGCTTCGCCTGCCCCCTTCACATTCTGTAGGTCGGTGCTTGTAGCCACACTCCAAGCCTCCTTTCCCCCTTCACATTCTGTAGGTCAGTGCTTGTAGCCACACTGCAAGCCTCCCTTGCCGCCTTCACATTCTGTAGGTCAGTGCTTGTAGCCACACTCCAAGCCTCCCTTGCCCCCTTCACATTCTGTAGGTCAGTGCTTGTAGCCACAGGCCAAGCTTCGCCTGCCCCCTTCACATTCTGTAGGTCGGTGCTTGTAGCCACACTCCAAGCCTCCCTTGCCCCCTTCACATTCTGTTGGTCGGTGCTTGTAGCCACACTCCAAGCCTCCCTTGCCCCCTTCACATTCTGTTGGTCAGTGCTTGTAGCCACACTCCAAGCCTCCCTTGCCCCCTTTACATTCTGTTGGTCAGTGCTTGTAGCCACACTCCAAGCCTCCCTTGCCCCGTTTACATTCTGTAGGTCAGGGCTTGTAGCCACACTCCAAGCCTCCCTTGCCCCCTTCACATTCTGTAGGTCAGTGCTTGTAGCCACACTCCAAGCCTCGCCTGCCCCCTTTACATTCTGTAGGTCGGTGCTTGTAGCCACACTTCAAGCTTCGCCTGCCCCCTTCACATTCTGTAGGTCAGTGCTTGTAGCCACACTCCAAGCCTCCCTTGCCCCCTTCACATTCTGTAGGTCAGTGCTTGTAGCCACACTCCAAGCCTCGCCTGCCCCCTTTACATTCTGTAGGTCGGTGCTTGTAGCCACACTTCAAGCTTCGCCTGCCCCCTTCCCATTCTGTAGGTCGGTGCTTGTAGCCACACTCCAAGCCTCCCTTGCCCCCTTCACATTCTGTAGGTCAGTGCTTGTAGCCACACTCCAAGCCTCCCTTGCCCCCTTCACATTCTGTAGGTCAGGGCTTGTAGCCACACTCCAAGCCTCCCTTGCCCCCTTCACAGTCTGTAGGTCAGGGCTTGTAGCCACACTCCAAGCCTCGCCTGCCCCCTTCCCATTCTGTAGGTCAGTGCTTGTAGCCACACTTCAAGCTTCGCCTGCCCCCTTCACATTCTGTAGGTCAGGGCTTGTAGCCACACTCCAAGCCTCCCTTGCCCCCTTCACAGTCTGTAGGTCAGGGCTTGTAGCCACACTCCAAGCCTCGCCTGCCCCCTTCCCATTCTGTAGGTCAGTGCTTGTAGCCACACGCCAAGCTTCGCCTGCCCCCTTCCCATTCTGTAGGTCAGTGCTTGTAGCCACAGGCCAAGCTTCGCCTGCCCCCTTCCCATTCTGTAGGTCAGTGCTTGTAGCCACACTCCAAGCCTCGCCTGCCCCCTTCACATTCTGTAGGTCAGTGCTTGCAGCCACACTTCAAGCTTCGCCTGCCCCCTTCACATTCTGTAGGTCAGTGCTTGCAGCCACACTTCAAGCGTCGATTTCCGGCACAGTTTGGAGTTTGTGGATGTGGTGTGTTGGTGTTGGCCAGAACCGCGTGGATGGCCAGTTCAACAGGGGCGTTGCGTTGCAGGGCAGTGTGTGAGTGGCCAGCGCATGTGGCTGCGCTCCTCGTGGTTAGAGGGACGGTCGCTGACAGCATGCCCCGCCTTCACTGCATACCATTACCTGCTCCAGAGGCTGGCCAAGGACTGCAGATGAGCTCGTTGATTTTCTGGAAGATATAACACTGACCGAGCCACAAGTATTTCAGAGGGCATAGACATTGCATCTTGTGTGGTTTAGACATTACCAATCAGTTCCACCTACCTCTTCATCAAAAAAATAAATGTAAAAAATAACTTTTTCGTTTTGTTTAGTTTTTTTTGAACCACATCAAATATTTTTTCTTTTTTCTTTTTTGAAGACATCAGAAATGAATAGCAGCTAGCTGTTACGTATGTTACGTAAAATTGGGGAATGCAAAAAAAAAAAGTGTACATGTGTGTGCTCGTGTACAATGGTCCATTTGGTACACGGGCCCACGCGGTACAGATGTAACTGAATGCAGTCGGAGTCTGCCAGTGACTGAGTGGTTGGTTTGATGAGTATCGCTATGAGCAAGAGGCTAGCGTCCGTTTGAGGTATGAGCAGTGTGAATACTTGTTAGTTCATGGCCGTGCATTGTTTTCACTTGTGTTTGTTCATTGGCTTTCATTCAATAAATATGTCAAAAGCAGCCCGCGTTGAGCATCTTTTTGTCTTTCAGTGTGGACAATGAAAGGATTTTTTTGGGTTAAATCTCTGTCTCTGTCTCTGTCTCTCTCTCTCTCTCTCTCTCTCTCTCTCTCTCTCTCTTGTTTATCCTCTTTAAATATTAATCGAGTTTGTACAACAACAACAACAAATGTTTTAATAATTGTTTCTCCATTTTTCACTTATTCAGTAGTTTAGCAAGGACTAGTTGTTAGACAGGTCTAAATGAACCTAAACTACAGTCCTTGGAAAATATGTTTCGAGATCTCTCTCTCTCTCTCTCTCTCTCTCTCTCTCTCTCTCTCTCTCTCTCTCTCTCTCTCTCTCTCGTGTTTTTTCTTTCCATTTCCTTCTTCTTAACAGTTTCTCCGTATAGTGTTTAACTTCAGCAGCTTGAAGACTCGGGCATTTTAAGTGTACGTTGGGTTACTCTGGTATTTCCACAACCCATCGAACTCCGACATGGGCTAATGGATCTTCAACCTGCTTGTGTGAAATTTTTGCATGCGTAGATCATACACACGGGGGACCTTGGTTATGACTGTCCCATCCGAAGGACCCTTGAAGAGTGCACAGAATTTTTACTCCGGAGAAGTCTCCGCGGGCGCAAAGCCTAGCACGTAAAGGTCATCCATTCATGTGGTGAACACGCTCCATCTTCTTTAAATCGGCTTTCGAGAACGAGTGCTGTTGCTCTGTGCCACCGGCTCTCCTACTTTTATTGTTCAGTGAAGGGAGATAACAAATGCATTGCCTGTTGTGTTTTCCCTTAAAACCTGATCAGTTTATAATAAACGTTCACGCACTTTAGTCGACTGTCAGAGCTCAGGAGCTGCGTGAAGGTCGAGGTGTCTCTGTGGACGTAAAGCAACTTTAACTTTAGTGGACAACGACTACAACCGGTTTGGTCATCTAGAGGATGACGTCCACCGCAGTCAAGAACACAAGACTGCCGCTTTCATGACCAGTTTCTGTACCCAGCCCACGCATCTTCCTGGACTTTTGTATAATATTCTTCCGCACATACAGAAGTCTCCACACTATTGTCTGCTCCAGTCAACACTCCACACCCCAGAGACGCTACCGCTGGTCAGTGTGCGGTCTCTGGATCCACCCTTCGTGGACACAGTAGCAGGACTTGTTCCACCCTTCATGGGAACAGTACACAGGATTTGTTCCAAAGGGGTCCACCCTTCATTGACACAGTAGCAAGACTTGTTCCAAAGGGACCCACCTTTCACAGTACAGTACACAGGACTTGTTTCAAATGGACCTACCCTTCATGGGAACAGTACACAGGACTTGTTTCAAATGGGTCCACCCTTCATGGGAACAGTACACAGGACTTGTACCTAAGGCACCCACCATATATGGACACAATGCACAGGACTTGTTTCAAATGGACCTACCCTTCATGGGAACGGTACACAGGACTTGTTCCAAATGGGTCCACCCTTCATTGGAACAGTACGCGCGCAGGACTTGTTCCTAAGGCACCCACCATATATGGACACAATGCACAGGACTTGTTCCAAATGGGTCCACCCTTCATGGGAACAGTACGCGCGCAGGACTTGTTCCTAAAGGACCCAACTTTCATGGGAACAGTACACAGGATCTGTCCCTAAGGGCTCCACACTTCATGGGAACAGTACACAGGATTTGTTCCTAAGGGATCCACACTTCATGGGAACAGTACACAGGATTTGTTCCTAAGGGATCCACACTTCATGGGAACAGTACACAGGATTTGTTCCTAAGGGATCCACACTTCATGGGAACAGTACACAGGATTTGTTCCTAAGGGATCTACACTTCATGGGAACAGTACACAGGACTTGTTCCTAAGGGATCCACACTTCATGGGAACAGTACACAGGATTTGTTCCTAAGGGATCCACACTTCATGGGAACAGTACACAGGACTTGTTCCTAAGGGATCCACACTTCATGGGAACAGTACACAGGATTTGTTCCTAAGGGATCCACACTTCATGGGAACAGTACACAGGACTTGTTCCTAAGGGATCCACACTTCATGGGAACAGTACACAGGATTTGTTCCTAAGGGATCCACACTTCATGGGAACAGTACACAGGACTTGTTCCTAAGGGATCCACACTTCATGGACATAGCACACAGGACTTGTTCCTAAGGGATCCACACTTCATGGACACAGCACACAGGACTTGTTCCTAAGGGATCCACACTTCATGGAAACAGCACACAGGACTTGTTCCTAAGGGATCCACACTTCATGGAAACAATACACAGGACTTGTTCCTAAAGGATCCACACTTCATGGGAACAGTACACAGAACTTGTTCCTAAGGGATCCACACTTCATGGAAACAATACACACGACTTGTTCCTAAGGGATCCACACTTCATGGAAACAATACACACGACTTGCTCCAAATGGACTCCAGTATTGTCTTTACGAGTCGTGGACTGAACGCAGCAGGTGGAAGTGAGGCGTTACCCAGTCTGTAACAGTTACACCGTACTACATCGACACTCTTTAACACTGCTACAAACAGTTAAACCTCGCCATAATGGCAACTCGTGACAGTGTGTGTGTCATGGTGGTGGTGATGACGAATGGACGCCTCTTAATCACCTTTAAGCGTTTTTACCTTCATGTAACGTCTTTTGCTTTCACGAGCCCGAGGCCTGTGCCTGATGTGCATTGTATACAGCACGCGACGGCAGTGAAATATGCACGGTTGTCGTTTCAGGTTCCGTCAGACAGTGAGTTTTTCTGTCCGTCCCGCTCCACGCTCGCTGCTGTAACGTCAAAGGCAGTCAGCCACTCACACAGCCAACCAGTCGTAGTCAGCCGTCACCCACACTCACAGCCACCATCCACCCACACCCACCCACCACCCACACTCACAGCCACCATCCACCCACGCCCACCCACCACCCACACTCACAGCCACCATTCACCCACAAGACTCACAACCACCATCCATCCAATCTCAGCCACCATCCACACTCACAGCCACCATCCACCCACAGCCACCATCCACCCACACCCACACAGCCACCATCCACCCACACTCACAGCCACCATCCACCCACACTCACAGCCACCATCCACCCACAGCCACCATCCACCCACACCCACACAGCCACCATCCACCACACTCCAGCCACCATCCACCCACACTCACAGCCACCATCCACCCCACAGCCACCATCCACCCACACCCACACAGCCACCATCCACCCTCACAGCCACCATCCACCCACACCCACACAGCCACCATCCACCCTCACAGCCACCATCCACCCACACTCACAGCCACCATCCACCCACACCCACACCCACACAGCCACTATACACTCCCAGCCACCAGCCACTCACACCCAACCATCACCCACACTCACAGCCACCACCCACCCACTCTCAGCCATCATCCACCTACACCCACACTCAAAGCCACCATCCACCCATTTTCAGCCAGCCAGCCATACCCATACTCAAAGCCACCATCCACCCACTCTCATCCATCATCTACCCACACCCACACTCACAGGCACCATCCACCCACACTAAAAACCACCACCCACCCACACTCACAGCCACCATCCACCCACTCTCAGCCATCAACCACCCACACCCACACTTACAGCCACCATCCACCCACAC
>JABMCL010001023.1:347500-352500 GCA_018857735.1 Alviniconcha marisindica
TATAATTATATAGCTGACATTAGCATCACACCGAACTTAATACAGAAAGAAAGAAAAAAGAAGCGGCTTCGGGAAAAGAAAAGAAAAAATCGAAGTTGATTTCAGCGTTTGGACGTAAGCTGGTCGAGTTTTATTCAGCGAACTGTTATTGCGTTTCTTTTACCTCATACTTTATTCCGGGGCCCCGTGACGCCCCGTGACGCCCCGTGGTAAATTGTTAGTCAGTCACAACACGGCGCAGGCCGCGACTGGGACAGACTGCAGGAAGCCGAAGGCATGTGTCGGGTGATTTCTTTGGCCCGGCTTTCATCTTCTTTACTGGGGCTGCATCCGCTATGCAGGGACTACAGAGTGCAAGCACTTCGCGCCACTCCAAAGCATTAACTGATTAAAGCCACAAAGGGGTGGATACTGTTACCGTCTGGCTTTCATCTCACGGCGCCCTCTCTCTCTCTCTCTCTCTCTCTCTCTCTCTCTCTCTCTCTTAAAATGCCGAGGCTGTCCCAACGCGACAGGCTCATGAAACAGGCACTGCCTAGCTGCAGTATTGGCCAGCGTCTTCTGTTTTGAGTTGTCGGTTTCCAACACTGGGTACTCTAGAAATGAGAAAGACAGTTACCAAATCGACAGCAGCAAAAAGTGTACCCAGCGTCTTCAGTTTTGAGTGGTCGGTTTCAAACATTGAATACTTTGGCAATGAGAAATAGTTACCAAATCAACAGCAGCAACAACAACAACAACAACAAAACGATGTGCATTTTATACATGAACGGGAACCGTTGCAGCCCCCCCTCCCCTCCCACCTAACGCCCCCCCCCTCCACCCCCCTCCATCTCACCTCCTCCTCCACCCCTGACTAGGTCACCTCGGTGTACACCACGTCTGTTCCTATTCCCAGTTCCCACCCCGGATCCCTGCTGTGATACCCCATAGACCATACCATGGACGCATAAATTAGATACTCCTCTTTGCTGAAAACTTAAAAGTATCAACACTTTCCTTCTTTACATCTCAAGCAGATCTGAAAAAAAGCTTCTTATGCTTCGCCTGCTACCAGCAATATCACCTTTCTCTTCAGCTGACTGCATCGCTGGTCCAGTCTTCACTGGTTGTCTCCAACCCTCGTCCAAAAAGGGGGACCCAAGTGAAAGCGTACAAAATGTGCAAATATTTCCATCTGCACACTTCATTTGGCTCTTCTGTTAATATCGGTATTTACTTATTTTAAATTGAGAGAGAGAGAGAGAGAGAGAGAGAAGAGAGAGAGAGAGAGAGAGAGAGAGAGAGAGAGAGAGAAGACAGCAGACAGACAGACGACGACAAAGACAACAAACTGGCCAGAGAGAGAGAGAGAGAGAGAGAGGAGAGAGAGAGAGAGAGAACTTGTTGCTTCCAGTTTGAGAGCTCATCAAGGTACATGTATTCATGTTGGTTCACTCTTACCAATGAAAAGGGAAAATAAAATTGGCTCGTGATGTATTTGCCACTTTTTCCACACATTTCATCACTGATACAGAATGTTTGGAACGAAATGCCAGTACTCATGGTCGTGGTTTTGCAACTTTCAGATGTCTGTGTTTGACAAAGGACCAGAAATCGAGTGTAAATCTCCTACAGGCCCTGTGTGCCTAAATTTTAACCATTCCAGTAGTACTCGTTGGTTCTTCTTTGGTTCCTTTAAAATGATCAATGTTTACACGCTATTTAATGAATCGTGTTGTTCTTCTTCCCTTTTATCTAAAGTCTTTTCACTTAGGTGATATTAGACTGATCTTACAATTATCAAGATAACAAAATATGCCAACAAGCTTACCCCCCCCCCCCCCCCCCCCCCCCCCCCCCCCATTTAAAAAAAAAAAACAATCGCAAAAATAAACATACATTAGTATAGATACTTATACAGTTAATTTGACCTGATTTGTATTTAATACACGCAGGATCACATGCACGCGCTTATACCAACGCATTCATACGCCCTAAATGAAGGAATTGCGTTTCGCCCTGCTAAACAGTGCTAAAACGACCCTAGCTGATAAGCCGTTCTTGACTTAATACAGACAGGTACTTAATGATACTCTTTTGAACATTTTACGGGTTTGGGTCTATTTTTCATTGTTTTGTTGTAATTTAACGGTCTGGATGTCCATTTGTTGCTTCAAAAAAGAAGAACCGCCGAAAATGTGCTAGTCGTTTCGTACCGTCCAATTAAAAAGACTTACTTTTTAACCGATTGTGTGTTTTGAGCTACGCATAGTCTCTTGGTTCAAGCGTGTTTGGATAAAACGCTGTGTGCGCATTCCAAGAGTGACAGAGGACACGACATGAGTTATGCCCCCTACCCATCCCCATCCCCACACCCCCGCAGCACCGGCTGAGGAACAGGTTTTCGTTGGAGAACCCGCCTGTAATGAGAGTGGCCGAACGACGGAAATGGTAGACCGCACGATTCAACGAGGTATGTCACTGCTGACGTTTCGCGGCTGTGAGAAATTCTGTGACAAACGTGTTTGAACTCCATGACAAACACGGAAACGAGGTAATGCGTAATGTGAGTATTTTTGTCATACCGGTTTATTTGTCCACTTAGTTTAGAATCTTCTTTTCTTTGTTTTTTTAACGGGAAATCAAACACAGCACGTCGCTATCCCATCTCTCTCTTTCTCTCGCTCGCTCGCTCGCGCCAGAATTATAGCTATTTTCAAATGCAAATGAAATATTTGCTCCGCCAGAGATACCGTGATGAGTATGTATTCCTGTGTTATTCAGTAATTTGCGTTTCAAAAAAAAAAAAAAGAAAAAAATGAAGATTTTGTGCAGCAATTCAAAGTACAGAAATCCCAGTCTATAGATTCGTACTAGATGTACTTGACTGCGGGTGTTCTGCCTTTGTCGTGATCAGTTTAAATGAACTTGTTTCACTCGCCTGTGGTTTTATCGGACCCCCCTGAGACTGGTGACAATGCTGGCCCAGCGGACAAGGAGATTCATGAGATGGGCAAGGCCAGCCGAGCGAGGGATGAAGACGAAAGGAAGGAAGACGTTTGTTTACGGGCGTGGAGGACAACGAGCACGACTGTCGGCCTGACCGCACACAGACTTGGTCGAGTCCTACCAGTCAGCTAGCAGGCCTCCCACGGTAGAGTGCGGTGACTGAGGGACCAATCCAGGCGGCTCTGCACCTGTTGGGTGAGTGTGTAGTGCGCAGGACTGTATGGTTTATGCATGCTCACTGATATCCGTATTCTTTTTGTTTCGGAGTGGCTTTCAACAAGCGTGTGTCTTTAAACTTCTGTTTCAGCGAGAACAGCTTCGAAACTGGTAGCTCTCTCTCTCTCTCTCTCTCTCTCTGTCTGTCTGTCTGTCTGTCTGTCTGTCTGTCTGTCTGTCTGTATCTCTCTCTGTCTCTCTCTCTGTGACTGCTTCTCTCTCTCTCTCTCTCTCTCTCTCTCTCTCTCTCTCTCTCTCTCTCTCTCTCTCTCTCTCTCTCTCTCTCTCTCTCTCTCTCTGTATCTCTCTATCTCTGTCTCTGTCTCTCTCTCTCTCTCTCCCTCTCTCTCTCTCTCTCTCTTCTTCTTCTTCTTCTTCTTCCACCGCCGTTGTATGACCTAAGAGATCGGCTGACGACAAAATCTGCTACACTGACTGACTTACTTACTTGAGACAGTTTATCTCAGATAAAAACCGGCTGCTAATATTCATCCGTTCTGTTTTTTAATTTACCTTTTTTTTCCCGCCAGGTCCTCACACCGATCATCGAGACATGGCTCCCCAGCACACTGAGGACACGGCTGTGTTCAAACGGCTGGCACTGGCTGCGGTCGCCCTCATGCTGGCGGCAGGGAGCCAGGCGGCGGACTTCTACCTGGACGCGGCCAGCAGCCGCGGGCACCCCCGCCTCGTGAAGCGCTCGAACGCCAGGTCCGGTATGGCAGTGAGGCTGGAGGCAGGGGAGAGCATTCAGATCACCTTCTGTCTCAAGCAGAAGACAGTCATTCAGGTAGGCCTACGTGCCGGTCTGCTGCCGGTCACTTCTGTGTCCACTTGACTTGTTCGTCGTTAATTTTTTGTTAGTCTGCCGGTTGTCTGTTTTCTGACCGCACGTCAGATTTGTTTTAACAAACAGTCGTTGTTTGAGTGTTGCCTTACATCCACAGAAAACGTAGGCTTATTAGGGACGGGAGCCCAGGACGGCCACCTCGACTTTCACACAGCTCCTGAGCTCTGCACAAACAGTCGGCATGCCTGACTGTTTTTAAAGCCGCTGTCTGTCCGCCCGTATGTCTGTCCGTGGCTGTACGGCAGTTACTTACAGACCGAGCAGTTGCTATGCAGTTGGCTGAGGGGACCGGAGGGGGGGTGGGGGGGGGGGGGGGGCAATTCTTCCCGCCTGTAGCAAATGCAGGTCAGTCGAAAAGAGAACGTCTCTTTCTTGGCACATATGTCGCTAATACGTCAGCCTGACATCTGAGGACAGTAAGGTCCACGTCATCATCTTGGCACACACACACACACACACACACACACACACACACACACACACACCACACACACACACACACACACACACACCGTAGAGCTCATGAGCTGGGCGAAGGTCGAGGTGGACGTCCTGGGTTCCTCGTCCTAAATAGTCCTACGGTCTCTGTGGACGTAAAGCAACACTGAACTTGAACGTCAGGTAACAGCTCGGGAGCTGGGCGAAAGTCGGGGTGGCCGTTCTGGGCCCCCCATCCCTAACAGTCCGTACGGTCTCTGTGGACGTAAAGCAACACTGAACTTGAACGTCAAGTAACATGGGCTGTGTGGAAGTCGTGGTGGCTTTTCTGGGCTCCCCGTCCCAAATAGTCCGTACGGTCTCTGTGGACGTAAAGCAGCATTGAACCTGAACTCCTGGCACACAGACCCCGCCTCTGGTCTGTGATTGGCTAACTATCAGAGTCACGGACTTGAAAGGAGAGGAAGACTGTAATATGACTGGAAGAGAGTGGGTCAGTGGAATC
>JABMCL010001023.1:360000-365000 GCA_018857735.1 Alviniconcha marisindica
GCCAACAAAGTTTACACCAGCACAAACAAAACCACAATCGTCTGAATCGAGACGGAACTCTTTTTTTCACCTCATGTTTACGTGCGTGCTTGGGCGCTAGGTTGCTTCCACAGTCTTATCAGTACCCGAACCTTCCGGAGGGCGCTGACCGCGTCGGTGGACAGCTGCGCGGAGATAAAGAGTGCCCCTTCAGTGGCGTAACCAAATCTGGCAGAGTTTGGAGGAAGGTGCCGGAAAGCGATGCTCGGAGTGTGCGACTGTAGAAGCCAAAAAAAAAAAAGTTCCGACCCGATTCAAACGATTTTGGTTTTATTTGAGCAGGCGTAAACAACATAGTCAGCTATAAAACAAACGTCTGATATAATCTGAGTTGTTTGTAACAAACTTACTACTGTTTGAGCACCAACAAAAAAGCTGCTCGTTAGCTGACAGTTTTCTGGACCCTATGGCGTAACTAAATACGGCAGTGGTTGAAGGAAGGATGTTGTAAACCAGTGCTTGGAGTTTGCGTCCGTGGACAGCTGCGCGGAGATAAAGAGTGCCCCTTCAGTGGCGTAACTAAATCTGGCAGAGTTTGGAGGAAGGTGCCGGAAAGCGATGCTCGGAGTGTGAGAGTGCCCCTTCAGTGGCGTAACTAAGTCTGGCAGAGTTTGGAGGAAGGTGCCGGAAAGCGATGCTCGGAGTGTGGCTGTGGATGTGGGGCACTTCAAGCAGCCTTTCCGCCACCCTTCCTCCAACCTCTGCCAGAGTGTTCGGAAACCTATGGCGTAACCAATTATGACAATGGTAGGAGATAGGATGTCGTAAACCGATGCTCGGAATGTGTTGTGTGTGTGTGTGTGTGTGTGTGTGTGTGTGTGTGTGTGTGTGTGTGTGTGTGTGTGTGTGTGTGTGTTGGTGTGTTTCGTGGTGTGGGTGTGCGCGTGCGTGTGTCGTGTTGTGTATGCATTAGTGGCTGTATTTAGGCGTACTGGGTGGATTGATGAGACTTGGTAGACACGGAAGATGAGTGTACAGGACGGAATAATTACGTTTACAGAATAATGTTTAAAAGGAATGGTGGACGATGTCAGCTAAATCACTGATGCTTGTAATATGAAATTCACCTCTGTACAATATTTTCTTCTTCTTCTTCCTGTGTAGATATTCCGTATCGAATTCCTACTTCAAGGTCGTTCCAAAGGTTATGTGGATGCAGAAATGGGGTCAATACTGACCATACGCATGGACAAGTCGTCTGGCCAGTTCCTCCTGAGAACGGCCTACATCGGCAGGTAAAGTGCCACGTGACTTTATCATAACGGAGAAATTGGCTCACCTTACAACTCCACTCATACTGACTGAGTTAGGTGGTTAGTTAGTGCTTTGAACCCAGTCAACCACAAAGCGTTATATCAGGGCTACATACTGACTGACAACTTGCTTAGATTGACATGCATCCGATCAGCGTCTACTCTGTCTGTCAGCTCATGGGGGGGGGGGGGGCGGGGGTTAAGTAATGCCCCCCACCCCCCCCCCCCCCCCTCCCCCTCTCTCTCTCTCTCTCTCTCTCTCTCTCTCTCTCTCTCTCTCTCTCTCTCTCTCTCTCTCTCTCTCGTAATTTTTCTCTCCCTTTTTACTTTGCCTCATAATTTTCATCCGTTCCGAAGCTTTTACCCTTTCTTCCGCATGGCTTCTGTTTTTCTCACATCGTCCATTCCTTTACGTAATACTCTGCTCTGCTCCGTAATACTCTGCTCCGTTTGTCTTTCATTTCTCCACTCGTTTGCCTCCTGTCCTGAGTTGACTCTTTTCGTCCCTATTCTCCCATCTGTCCTTTCCACGTTTCTCGTATTTCCGTCTGTCCTTTCTACGTTCCCGTCTGTCCTTTCTACGTTCCCGTCCTTCCGTCTGTCCTTTCTACGTTCCCGTCTGTACTTTCTACGTTCCCGTCCTTCCGTCTGTCCTTTCTACGTTCCCGTCTGTCCTTTCTACGTTCCCGTCCTTCCGTCTGTCCTTTCTACGTTCCCGTCTGTACTTTCTACGTTCCCATCCTTCCGCCTGTTCTTTCTACGTTCCCGTCTGTAGTTTCTACGTTCCCGTCCTTCCGTCTGTCCTTTCTACGTTCCCGTCCTTCCGTCTGTCATTTCTACGTTCCCGTCTGTAGTTTCTACGTTCCCGTCCTTTCGTCTGTCCTTTCTACGTTCTCGTCCTTCCGTCTGTCCTTTCTACGTTCCCGTCTGTAGTTTCTACGTTCCCGTCCTTCCGTCTGTCCTTTCTACGTTCTCGTCCTTCCGTCTGTCCTTTCTACGTTCCCGTCTGTAGTTTCTACGTTCCCGTCCTTCCGTCTGTCCTTTCTACGTTCTCGTCCTTCCGTCTGTCCTTTCTACATCTGTCCTTTCTACGTTCTCGTCCTTCCGTCTGTCCTTTCTACGTCTGTCCTTTCTACGTTCCTGTCCTTCCGTCTGTCTTTTCTACGTCTGTCCTTTCTACGTTCCTGTCCTTCCGTCTGTCCTTTCTACGTTCTCGTCCTTCCGTCTGTCCTTTCTACGTTTCTGTCCTTCCGTCTGTCCTTTCTACGTTCTCGTCCTTCCGTCTGTCCTTTCAAACTTCTCGTCCTTCCGTCTGTCCTTCCTACGTCCCTGTAATTTCTTCCGACTTTCCCTCTCTTTTTTTCTGCTCCTGCTCTTCCGATGTTTCGAGTTAGTCTTAACCCTTTTCCTGCTGAAAGGTTTGTACCACATGTCTTGATTTATTTAGAGAACTGTCTCAGAAAGTGAGCCATACGTGTGTTGCAGAGTGCTAGAGCAACGTAAGAGAAATAACATCCGCCGTACGACATAGCGCTGACATACGTTATGCACGGTCCCCGGCTTTGCGCGGAAGATCGCAGTTGCCTAGAGAGCGTGTAGATCCTGAGTATATGAAAACGGTAGAAAGGCATAATGTCCCAGGGGCAGGGAAAAGGTTGAAGAACTACACGGCCGGCCTGTGCCGATGCAAACTGCAAGCACTAGCTTACGACATCCTTCCTTTGGAGGAAGGTGCCGGAAAGCGATGCTCGGTGCTGTGCTGAAACCGGAGGTTTTCCTTCGTTCGCTTCTCCGCAGGTCGGGGTCGTTGACGTCGGTGAAGAACGCGGTGGTGGCTGCAGGACAGACGGAGCACAGGCTGCAGCTGCCGGACTACGTGTGGAAGGAGAACGGCAGCAACGTACTGCTGCTGGAGGTCCAGTCCTCAGTCCCCGTACACGTCACGGAGGTCAAGCTGGAGCGCAGGCCTCAGCTGGGGGAAAAGGTCAGTGGCGTCCTTTTCGTCCAGGCACTGGACACGAAATCAACATAGCTCAGCCAAAACCACATAAGTGTCTTAGTTCTACGGCTCTCTGCTCACAGTTTAACTGTTGTTTCAGTGTCGTTTTTTCGTGGCTTGACCAAGGGGATTACCACGAAAAGTCGCATGTTGTGCTTTTCACCCCAAGAGAAAACAAATTCAAGAAGCCGAGAGGCAAATTTTTCAGTTCGATATATTATATGTCTGTCTCCAGCCCGGGAAACCTGCAGGTTTTGGTCATCAGTTTGATGCAATGAACAGTAACCCAAGCCGAACCTGAGACTAAGCGGCACCGCTAAAAATGAATTTCAGTACATGCCCCACCTCGTCTTGCCAGCACAGTAGGAACACGTGAATCACTTGTCGTTGGTCACTGTCACTGACTGAGGCAATACGAGCACGTGAATCATTTGTCATTGGTCACTGTCACTGACTGAGGCAATACGAGCACGTGAATCACTTGTCACTGGTCATTGTCACTGACTGCACGTGAATCACTTGTCACTGGCACTGTCACTGACTACGTGAATCACTTGTCATTGGTCACTATCACTGACTGAGGCAGTACGAGCACGTGAATCACTTGTCACTGGTCATTGTCACTGACTGCACGTGAATCACTTGTCACTGGTCACTGTCACTGACTGCACGTGAATCACTTGTCACTGGTCACTGTCACTGACTGTACGTGAATCACTTGTCATTGGTCACTGTCACTGACTGAGGCAATACGAGCACGTGAATCTCTTGTCATTGGTCACTTTCACTGACTGTACGTGAATTACTTGTCAATGGTTACTGTCACTGACTGGGGCAATACGGGCACGTGAATCATTTGTCATTGGTCACTATCACTGACAGGGTGGCAAAAAGGTGCACGTGAATCACTTGTCACTTTGGGCACTGTCACTGGCTGTACGTGAATCACTTGTCACTGGTCATTGTCACTGACTGCACGTGAATCACTTGTTACTGGTCACTGTCACTGACTGTACGTGAATCACTTGTCACTGGTCATTGTCACTGACTGAGGCAAAGAAGGAATTGAACAGCGACGGAGAAAACACAGACTGACTAAAGCGTGCAGTTGCTAAATTTCGATGAAACCGATTTAGGCAACTTTGTTTGTTTGTTTGGTGTTTTATTTTACCTGTATATTGTTTGTTCTTTAAGTCGGTGACGTGAGTGAGGCCCCATTATTGAAGTATAATTCAAGTTAAGAGAGAGAGAGAGAGAGAGAGAGAGAGAGAGAGAGAGAGAGAGAGCAAAACAAGATTGGTGAATTTTATAACATTTCCCGAAAGCAGAGCCCAAACCGTTGGTGACTGAAATCTGCTTACTGATCCGAAAAATTTGCTTTTCGGCCACCTGTGATTTTCTTCCCCCCTGACAATGATAATAAAAAATAAAAAATTGTGAAGTCTGATAGTTTTCGCCAAGTATTTCCAAAAATGTGTATATTTGAAACGAAAGTGCGTGACCTATTTTCCCCTTCACCCCTTGTTTCGGGTGGCCAGGTTCAGACGGTGCACAAGTCCGGTGGCGTAGTGATAGAGGCAGTGGAGGTGGACTTCTGGTGGCGGAGGCCGGAGACGATGGAGTTACGGAACGGGGAGACGGGGCAGGTGTGGGGCAAGGTCGACTTCTTCCGGCTCTCGCTGCACGTGCCCTGGAACGGCGGCTTCGCT
>JABMCL010001023.1:375000-380455 GCA_018857735.1 Alviniconcha marisindica
GGAGGTTTGACAGACACTGTTACTTGTCCGCCTCGTCTGCTGTTTGCCTGTTTCGGAGGTCTGACAGACACTGTTACTTGTCCGCATCGTCTGGCAGAAGTCCAGGTATCGTAAGTGAATCACAACCCAATGACCAGCCGAAATCTGATCGGTCGATGGCATTAGCCACGACACGAATGATGCTACGGTTATTACACAACGTAAACACAGGCATTAACCGATGGACTGACACAGAGACGGGTCAAAGTAATGTCAAGGCATGAGACTGAACGGGAAAACAAGAAGCTATAGTAGGTCAAGTAAACTGACGTCCTCATTTGATGTAATCTTGTGGCCTGATGTCGTCAGTTCACGGTCAGATGTCATCACCTGCAACGTCGCGCCGTGTGTGTGTGTGTGTGTGTGTGTGTGTGTGTGTGTGTGTGTGTGTGTGTGTGTGTGTGTGTGTGTGTGTGTGTGTGACGTCCAGCACTCCTTCTGCCTTCTCGGTTATCACCTGGCGTTTTGGAATTGGATCCTACTTGGCTGTAGGTTTATCCTGCATATAGGTCAGTATAAATCACGTACTGCATGCATGACCCAGAGAACATCAAACTGTGCATTTACAGATCAGCGACCATATGTATCAAGCACGTATTGCCGAGGTGGTAGAGTCCAAAAGTCCGGCTCCTGTCCCACAGGCACCAGCCGTCGATAGCTATTTGCCTGTGTCATTTGTTGGAGCGGGAAAGCCCCGTGCCCAGTAAACATGCCGGATCCGATTTTTATCCGGTCCGGATCGGCTGGGAAACACTGGCCAGAAGCGGGCCGGATGATTCTTGCACACTAGCTTGTTTCCGGGCCGGATCCGTTTGGTCAAAAGCTGACACAATCAGCCAGCTCTAACTCGGATCCGGGCTGGTTTTGCACAATATTATCCGGGATGTCTGTGGAAGAACGGAACCGAGTCTGAAAGTAGAAAACTGGTAGCGGGCCGGTTGCGTCCTGCCAGCGGCAACCAGGCCCGATGATTCCTGCACATCGGCTTGCTTCCGGACCAGATGTGCTTGGCCCAAACCTGACCAGGCTATCCAAATCGGATCCGAGTCGGTTATGCGCAATATGATCCAGGCCTTCTTGGCAAAAACGGAACTGAAACGGATGCGGAAAAATCGCATCTGGCATAATATACGACTCGGGCCGATGCTGGCTGTACGCTGGCCGTAATGGCCATAACTGGCCGTCACCAAAACGCTTCCGGATCGGATCCGGCATGTTTACTGGGTTAGTAATAATGCGAGGCAAGTTACGTTGAAAGCTGGAAACCGCCTGCATGGACACCGCCCGACAACAGACTGTCAGTTTGCAAGAGTCACAAGTTCAGTTAAAACCACGGTCGGGTCGCGTATCGTTCGACTCTGACTGCCTGTACGGATCAAGGTCTTGCAAAAGCTAGCACGGTCGGGTCGCGTATCGTTCGACTCTGACTGCCTGTACGGATCAAGGTCTTGCCAAAGCTAGCACGGTCGGGTCGCGTATCGTTCGACTCTGACTGCCTGTACGGATCAAGGTCTTGCCAAAGCTAGCACGGTCGGGTCGCGTATCGTTCGACTCTGACTGCCTGTACGGATCAAGGTCTTGCCAAAGCTAGCACGGTCGGGTCGCGTATCGTTCGACTCTGACTGCCTGTACGGATCAAGGTCTTGCCAAAGCTAGCACGGTCGGGTCGCGTATCGTTCGACTCTGACTGCCTGTACGGATCAAGGTCTTGCCAAAGCTAGCACGGTCGGGTCGCGTATCGTTCGACTCTGACTGCCTGTACGGATCAAGGTCTTGCAAAAGCTAGCACTCCAGCGAAAGAGAAAAACGAAACTTTATCTCAACCGGTAAACCCCTTAAATAATTTCCTGTTTTAGTGTACTAGCTTTTTGCTTTTTTTCGTATCCATTGTTGTTTGAGGTTGTACTTGCTGTTTGAAAAGCTGATCAGCCTCGAGGAGTAGTGCTTTTCTGTTTTTATGTCTGTGTTACTTAACGAATGTGCATTTTATGCACTTTTCAGTCCCCATAGTTCTACCTTTACTCACACACACACACACACACACACACACACACACACACACACACACACACACACACACACACACACACACTTTAAAAAAATACTATTTTACAACGCCATTCAGCAGCTACGAATCTCTCTCTCTCTCTCTGAAGGTTGTATGCTTATGATAGACATATATAACTGAGTGATGTATGCACTGTATGCGTGTGTGCTTCTGGCGTTGTGGACACTTTCGTTTTGTGTGAAAGTTTTTTATGTTTTATGTATGGAAAAAAAAACACGTTCGTTCATGCTTCATATATAATTATATATGATGCCTTGTTTTGTTTTTTAATCCATTAGTAGCTTACAAAGGACTAGTTGTTAGACAGGTTTTTGACAGAATCTAAACTACAATCCTTGTAAAATAAAGTTCTCGAGTTCCAGTTCGAGTTCTTTGTCTCTGTCTGTCTGTCTGTCTGTCTGTCTGTCTCTGTCTCTGTCTCTCTGTCTCTCTGTCTCTGCTCTCTCTCTCTCCTCTCTCTCTCTCTCTCTCTCTCTCTCTCTCTCTCTCTCTCTCTCTCTCTCGGTCCCTCCGTCCCTCCCTCTCTCTCTCTCTCTCTCTCCCTCCCTCCCTCCCTCCCTCTCTCTCTTCCTCCCCCCCCCTCTCTCTCTCTCTCTCCCTCCCCCCCCCCTCTCTCTCTCCCTCTTCTCCCTCCCCCTCTCCCTCCCCCCCTCCCTCTCTCTCTCTCTCTCTCTCTCTCTCTCTCTTTCGACTATCAGATGTTTTGCTCGACTGACGAAGACACCTGTGTCCTACTTGTTTTATGGTGGCGGAAACTGATAAGTTGATTTAGGTCATTCCCAGCCTCCAGTCCAGTCGTTATAGCACACTTTCTGTCAGTCACGGTCATTCTGCACTCCGTGCTTCACGCTTCGCCTCACTGCTTAACCCCTTCACTGCCCCAGCCTGTAAAATCTCCGGGCTGAAAGATGCACGGACATGCTTGCAAACAGTGTATTTTCCAGTCCAATAACACATCAGCTTTCAGTGATATGCGTTTAGATCAAAATCTGTTCACATGCCAGTGCGAAAAAGAAAACAAGGCTGAAAGGTTTCATATTTCTCACTTTTGTTGGTCGTTTTCAAGTGAAATGATGATGATAATAATAATAATAATAATAATAATAAATAATAAATAATAATTCTATAGCGCTATTCTTTAACCAGAGTTAAACTCACTGCGCTGTACAAACATCTTATCACAAAAACTACATTAGCATACATTTCAGCAAACAGAACCTTAATTATTGTAGCTTAAATTACCATTATCACCTATCGAACATTAAACACACACACACACAACAACAACAACACAACACACACCACAAAACACACACACACACACACACACACACCAACACACCACAACCACACATAGACATGCGCACACCAGTCTCCGCTCGTCCACTCATATAGCAATTAACAAAATATTAACTTAATGATCTCAAACAACAACACCAATTTGAATCTGTCTTTTCACCCACCCAACCCGTGCCTCCTTCTCTTACCTAGATCTCTCATGCTCTCTTACCTAGATCTCTCATGCTCTCTCTCTCTTACCTAGATCTCTCATTCTCTCTCTCTCTCTTACCTAGATATCTCTCTCTCTCTCTCTCTCTCTCTCTCTCTCTCTCCTAATCTCTCATCTCTCTCTCTCTCTCTCTCTCTCTCTCTACCTAGATCTCATCTCTCTCTCTCTCTCTCTCCTCTCTACCTAGATCATCTCCATGTCTCTCTCTCTCTCCTCTACCTAGATCTCTCTCTCTCTCTCTCTCTCTTACCTAGATCTCTCATGCTCTCTCTCTCTTACCTAGATCTCTCATGCTCTCTCTCCTCTTACCTAGATCTCTCATGCTCTCTCTCTCTCTACCTAGATCTCTCATCGCTCTCTTACCTTATGATCTCTCATGCTCTCTCTCTCTCCAGATCTCTTCATCCTCTCTCTCTCTCTCTCTCTCTTCCTCATCTCTCATCTCTCTCTCTCTCTTACCTAGATCTCTCACGCTCTCTCTCTCTCTTACCTAGATCTCTCATGCTCTCTTACCTAGATCTCTCATGCTCTCTCTCTCTCTTACCTAGATCTCTCATGCCTCTCTCTCTTACCTAGATCTCTCATGCTCTCTCTCTCTCTTACCTAGATCTCTCATGCCTCTCTCTCTTACCTAGATCTCTCTCTCCCTCTCTTACCTAGATCTCTCATGCTCTCTCTCTCTTACCTAGATCTCTCATGCTCTCTCTCTCTTACCTAGATCTCTCACTCATGCTCTCTTACCTAGATCTCTCATGCTCTCTCTCTCTTACCTAGATCTCTCATGCTCTCTCTCTCTCCTCCCCCCCCCCCCCCCCCTTCATGACAGTGAAGGGTTAACCGGTGTCTGACCCATGTAACGATGGCAGGGAGATAGGGGTCACCTCACCACGTCCCCCAAAACAACCCGTGACCTGTGACTGAAGAACTGTAGGCCGGTGACGTGGGGCAGACCGAGAACTGACAGCGGCAACAGCGTCATCATCCCTGGCCTGACCCACAAGCACGACCAGCCGAGCATGACCACGTCTCACGAATAAACAGGTAGTTAGTTATAGTGTCAGTGTGCCGGCCTGAGTACAGACTGCTCATTCGCGGGATTACTTTAGCAGTCTCAGTCGTGCTTTAGAACACCTGTGAGTGTGAGTTTGTCCTAGCAGCAACTTTCGGCGCAACAAGAACGTACACGACTGTGCAAACACACAGACAGACAACCATTGAAGTGGCGAGCTGGAGACGTGTGCAGAAAGACACAGCGAGAGGAGGAGAGAGATAAACAAAACGGTCGCGGCTTTGCCGACGGGGGAAAAAAGAAGAGTTCTGAACAAACGTGCGTTTCGACAAGTCCGAAAGGTCGGGTTTCTTGTGAACAGCAGTTTTAAAACGGAAAATCTTGCCGAAGCGTCACTGACATGAAAACAATCTTTTTGAAAGATCCCCGCCCGGCAAGGAACATCTTGAGAAACATTCCTGAATGGAAAAATCTTGTTGAGATATCCTCAACGTGGAAAATGGTGCAGAAACATCCCGACATGGAAAATCCCCGATACAGACAATCTTGAAGAAATATTCCCAGCATGGAAACTCTTGCAGAAATATCCCCACCGAATATTTAAAAAAATCTTGCAGAAATATCCCCAATATAAAATATATAAAAAGTCTTGCAGAAATATCCCAATATGAAACATCTACTTGAAACATACCCGACATAGAAAATCTTATTGAAATATTCCTGGAGTGGAAAATCTTGCTGAGACATCCCCGACATGCAAAATCTTGGTGAAGTATTCCTGGCATGGAAAATCGTGCTGAATCATCCCGAATCATTAACGAGGTCGAAT
>JABMCL010002934.1:0-7500 GCA_018857735.1 Alviniconcha marisindica
TTTTATCTCCTTTCACATCGAGGTGATATTAGACCTCTTTTTTAAAAATATTTATATTATGATATTATACTAACTAACACACAGAACTACCAACAATCAATTTAACAAGAGAACTCCTCACTAAAACTAGTATCAGGAGTGTAAGAGAGACTCCCACTAAAACTAGCTTGAGGTGTTTAAGAGAAACTTCTCACTAAACTAAGCATCATGAGTGTAAGAGAGACTCCTTACTAAAACTAGCATCAGGAGTCTAAGAGAAACTCCTGACTAAATCTAGCGTCAGGAGTAAGAGAAACTCCTCACTAAAACTAGCATGAGGAGTGTAAGAGAAAATCCTCACTAAAGCTAGCAGCAGGAGTGTAAGAGAAACACCACTAAAACTAACTTCAAGAGGGTAACAGAAACTCCTCACTAAAAATAGCATCAGGAGTGTAAGAAAAACTACCTACATTTGGAGAAAAAGAAAAAGAAAAACTAGGATCAGGAGTGTAAGAAAAACTAACTAAAACCACTGACTGAGCTCGATGTCTGCAAAAGAAACTGTTCGGTAAACACCTCACTAAATCTAGCATGAGGAGTGTAATAGAAACTCATCACTAAACTGAACCAGCAACCTCACAAAAGCTAGCATCAGGAGTGTAAGAGAAACTCCTCACTAAAACTAACATCAGTATAGTGTTAGAGAAACTCCTCACTGAAACTGGCATCAGGAGTGTAAGAGAACTTCCTCACTAAAACTAACAGCAGGAGTGTTAGAAAAACTCCTCATTCAAACTACCATGAGGGGTGTAGGAGAAACTCCTCACTAAACCAATATGACGAGTGTTAGAGTATCTCCTCTATAAAACTAGCACCAGGAGTGGAACTCCACACTAAAACTAGCACGAAGAGTGTAAGAGAAACTCTTCACTAAAACCAGCATGAGGAGTGTAAGATATATTCCTCACTAAAACTAGCACCAGGAGTGTATGAAAACCCCACTAAAACTAGTATGAGGAGTGTAGGAGAAATTCCTCACTAAAACTAGCATGAGGAGGGCAAGAAAAACTCCTCACTAAACGTAGCATCAGGAGAGTAAGAGAAATTCTTCACGAATAAATATAGCTTGAGGTGTGTAAGACAAAATCCTGACGAATAAATATAGCATCAGGAGTGTAAGAGAAATTCCTCACGAATAAGCATAGCACGAGGTGTGTAAGAGAAACACTTCACGAAACTGAACCAGTAAGAGAAATAAATGAGAAACTCTTCACTAAAAATGACACGAGAGGTCAAAGGGAAACGTCACAAAAACTAGCGTCGGGAGTGTAAAGGAAACTCCTCGCTATAAACAAGCTTCATCAGTGTAAGAGAAATTCCACACTAAAACCAGCTCATGGATTATCAGAGGAACGTCTCACTAAAACCAGCTCGAGCAGTGTAAGAGAAACTCCTCACTAAAACTAGCATCTCGAATGGAAGAGAAATTCCTCACTAAAACTAACATCAGGAGTGTTAGAGAAACCCCTCACTAAAACTAGAATGAGGAGTGGAAGAGAAACTCCTCACTAAACCAATATGACGAGTGTTAGAGTATCTCCTCTATAAAACTAGCATCAGGAGTGGAACTCCTCACAAAAAACTAGCACGAAGAGTGTAAGAGAAACTCCTCACTAAAGGTAGCGTCAGGAGTGTAAGACTGCCCACTAAAACAGCACCAGGAAGATATGAAAATCTCACTAAAACTAGTATGAGGAGTGTATGAGAAACACCTCACTAAAATTAGCATGAGGAGGGTAAGAAAAACTCCTCACTAAAAGTAGTATCAAAAGTGTAAGAGAAACTCCTCACGAATAAATAGAGCATGGGGTGTATAAGAAATACTCCTCACGAATAAATATTGCATCAGGAGTGTAAGGGAAACACCTCACGGATAAATAGAGCATGAGGTGTGTAAGAATAAATGCAGCATCGGGAGTGTAAGAGAAACTCCTCACTAATAATCATAGCAAGGGGTGTGTAAGAGAAACACCTCACTAAACTGAAGCAGTAAGAGAATTGTATGAGAAACTCCTGAGTAAAAATGACACCATGGGTCAAAAGGGATACTTCACAAAAACTAGCATCAGGAGTGTAAGGGAAACTCCTCGCTATAAAGAAGCTTCAGGAGTGTAAGAGAAACTCCTCACTAAAACCAGCTCAAGGAATATTAGATTAACCGCTGACTAAAACCAGCTCGAGGAGTGTAAGAGAAACTCCTCACTAAAACTAGCTCGAGGAGTGTAAGAGAATCTCCTCACTAAAACTAGCATCAGGAATGAAAGAGAAACTCCAAACTCAAACTATCATCTAGAGTGTAAGAAACTCCTCACTAAAACTAGCGTCAGGAGTGTAAGATAAATTCCTCCCTAAAACTAGCGCCAGGAGTATATGAAAACCTCACTAAAACTAGTATAAGGAGTATAAGAAAAACTCCTCACTAAAAGTAGCATCAAAAGTGTAAGAGATACTCCTCACGAATAGATGTAGCATGAGATTTGCAACAGAAACTCCTCACTAAAACCAGCTCAAGGATTATCAGAGAAGCTTCTCACTAAAACCAGCTCGAGGAGTGTAAGAGAAACTGCTCACGAAAACTAGCATGGGAGAACTAAAATTGATTTAATATCTATGTTACATTCGTTAATGAAATCGTTTATATAATTTCTGATTGGCTGAATAGATGCCAATTTACGTTGTTCTGATAATGATATCATTCCTGCTTCTGCGTAAGATTTGTTTGTATTTGCATGTACCGGTACACCAATGGCTAATTTAATTGCTTCACTATCGATGCATTGCAGTTTCTTTAGGACTGTGACTATCGATGCATTGCAGTTTCTTTAGGACTGTGTTTGGTGCGGGAAAAAATATACCTCCTGACCATATATCAACGTTTTTGTGCCCTGACACCAAGACTGTTTTATACCGACTATTTAGAGAAAATTCAGTCGTTTTCTGGCTTTATTGATTAAATTTTCAATGTGTAGCCTCCAGTTCAACTTAGTAGTTAGATACACCCATCAAAACTTAGTATTCTTTTGGTAATGTGATAACTGACCATCTAGTTCTATTTGAGGTAAGCTTTTCGGGTTTTCCCCATTATTAAAAAGCATTAAACACTTCTTCTCCCGTGATAATTCAAAACCGTTTTCCTTCATGTAAGAGGTTAATTTATTCATTTCCTCACTGAAACTAGCATCAGGAGTGTAAAAGAAACTCTTCGTTAAAACCAGCTCGAGGAATGTAAGAGCCGCTCCTCACTAAAACTAGCATCCGGAGTGTGAAAGAAACTCCTCACTAAAACTAGCATCATGAGTATAAAAGAAACTCCTCACTAAAACTAGCATCAGGAGTATAAAAGAAACTCCTCACTAAAACCAGCTCGTGGAGTGTAAGAGAAACTCCTCAATAAAACTAGCATCAGGGGTGTAAAAGAAATTCCTCACTAAAACTAGCATCAAGAGTGTAAGAGAAACTCCTCACTAAAACTAGCATCAGGAGAGTAAGGAAGACTCCTCACTAAATTAGCAGCAGGACTGCAAGAGAAATTGACTAAAACTAGTATCAGGAGTGTAAAACTAGCAGCAGGAGTGTAAGGGAGACTCCTCACTCAAATTAGTACCAGGTGTGTAAAAGAAACTCCTCACTAAAACTAGCATCATGAGTGCAAAAGAAACTCCTCACTAAAACTAGCTGAAGGAGTGTAAGAGAAACTCCTCACTAAACGGCACGATGAGTGTGAAAAAGAAAGACAGACAGATGTACGGACGAGGTCATGTCAGGACTAATCTGTCGGGCGTGTCTATGTCTATAGTCTCCTTCCTCATGTATTGCTCAATCTCATTAGTGTCAAGCTAACATAATTATTTACGACCGGTATTTGAAGATTTTGAGGCGTCACGTGTAGATCCCCTTGTGAATCTCTCTGTCGAGTTTTGATAGATGTATGTTATAGTGATTGCCTTGCTACCTGGGCACGACAGCATTTAGAAGAGGGGGTGGGGGTGGGGGGGGGGGGGGGGGGGGGGTTCGAGGTAAGCCCACTACGGATTAGTCTAGTTGCCTACGATCTTTCCTCATTAAAGTTTTGTCGTTGCACGAACAAAGGCTAGTTTTGTCGCGGCAAAGTTATTTTCGTCGATTTAACGGTTTGAACGACAAAAAATTCTCTCTCTCTCTCTCTCTCTCTCTCTCTCTCTCTCTCTCTCTCTCTCTCTCTCTCTCTCTCCACTCACGCGATTGGATAAATTGCGGATGCAGTATTTAAGATCCCCTCTACTGGGAACCCAGAACTATGGAGAGTTCTATCTTTAAAAAATGGAGGTCAGAATAATTATAGAGTTGCATGCTCCGCCTACTACTAGAACTTTCGCATTTTTAATCTCTCCCCTTTCGGTTCATTCAGCTCCATTTATTCCCCATTCTCTTGACACAGTGTTGCGTGCTTTGAACTTTGATTCAGGCCTGTCAAATGTTGATTTTGATTCGTTACTTATAATTATGACCTTTGCAGCTGACTGGGCGGTGAGTATTAGTAGTTATCACACCCTCCTCTCTCACTCTCACACACACATATGCACGCACGCAGACTACCACACACCAGCAGCACCTCTCTCTCTCTCCTCCCTCCTCTCTCTCTCATCTCTCTCACACACACACACACACACACACACACACACACACACGACACGCACGCACGCACCACGCACGCTCCCCGCACGCACGCACCACTAACGCACGCACACAGCACGCACGCGCGCGCGCGCACGCCGCACGCACGCACGCACGCACACACACACACGCACACACACACATACAAACGCACACACACACACACACAACACACAGAGGCACGCACGCACGCACGCACACGCACGCACGCACGCACACACACACACACACACACACACACACAACACAAAAATCTCTGCCACTCAAATCCTCCCCCATCCCTTCCCCCTCTTCTCTCTCTCTCTCTCTCTTCTCTCTCTCTCCCCCCCCCCCCCCCCTCCCCGCCCCCCTCCTCCCTCCCCCCCTCCCCCCCCCCCCCCCCCTCCCCGCCCTCCCTCCCTTCTCCCTCCCCCCTCTCCCTCCCTCTCTCTTTCTCTCGTGCAGTCGCTCAACCGTTCTGGTTGGCCGGTCGTAAAAACAAGAAGAAAATCCCTCGTGCATACAGGCCCAGGCCTAGAGCTTACACCTGTGATGTGGTTTTGCGGGGCAGGGGCGGACTACTCGTGGGCCGGCAAGGAGAGGCGGTACTCGCCGCTAATGAAGCCGGGGAGAGTGGAAGGCAGGCCAGACCGCGTAATGAGCATCCCGATCCGACAGCTCGGGGCCCGGCCATCTCCATGCAGACACGGACGGGGACAGCCGCACGTCACCTAGCTGTTCCTCCCACTGCTTGCTTGCTGCTGCCTCCCACTCGGCCTCTGCCATGTTAGCTAGCCTACCGTTCTTTCCATGGACTGCTGTATCTACGTCCATGGTTCTTGCTGGGCTTCTAGCCTCTTGCGCTGGCCCTGTAGTCCGGCTGTGCCCTGTTGGGCGATTCAGCGAAGCTGGTTTGCTAGAGTGAATGCGCTTTGTAATCTTTCGCGCAAGAAGTCGCGAGAGGTCGCAGCGCACTTCCGGGCCGATTTCTGAGTAGGCGTTGCTTCACGCTGTGTATAACAGTGGAAGTTGAACCTAGAATCGCGAAGCAGTACAAATGCAAATACTGTTGCAGTTGCAAACATTACCGTGGAAAGGGGATGGAGGGTGGAAAAAAGTGTCTTTGCGTCGTTTTGTGGCTGACCAGAAGATCGCGAGTTCGTAGAAAAAATGCGTTTTGGGGCATCCTATAGAACGAGCAACAAGTTATTGCTTATTGCCAGACACATTATGACTACGGGCCTCCAAAAATGCCTTTGAAGTTGGCAGTGTAAAATTCGCAAATTCACTGTCACCGCCTTCCATTGTGAAAAAAGTACGCACCGGACGTAAAAGATGCCGGGCAAAAGTCAAGGGAGTTAACAACCCCACCTGAATCGCCCATACATAGCTCTGTAAGTAAACATGGTGCTTAACGTCCACAGAAACCATAAGGCTTATTAGGGACCGGGAAGGGGGGGGGGGGGGGGCGGAGGGGGGGTATAGAGGTGTGGGCGAGGTAGATTATATACCTGTCGCTACACTGTCACCACCAGAATGACTTCTGCATTAAGGTGGGCAGCGATGAGAGCCATTTTAATGTTCCATGATTGTGAGGGTCAAAGTCACAAGACAGTGTCCACAGACCACAACTTTTGAAGAGAAAGGAGAGACGAAGCAGATTCGAACCGAGGTCCCTCTGCTTACCAGCCTAACGCCTTACTTAGCATACTGTGTGTCCGTGTTAAAATAAATAAGCGTTCGTTTGAACCTTTTTTGTGTTTGGGCCTTACCGCTAGGCCAAACCGGTTCACCGAGCTGCTGTACCTGACCCTTTGACGCTTGAGGTCTAAATACAGCGTCAGCAGTGTTCACCATGTAATTATTTACCGATTGCGGAGGCTTGTGTTTCGTCGCCATTTTGTTCTGCCATTTTATTGTTTTCTGTCTCCTTCTGTGTCCTTTCGACCCCTTTGCTTTCTGGCCTCTTAAACTGGATTCTCTCTCTCTCTCTCTCTCTCTCTCTCTCTCTCTCTCTCTCTCTCTCTCTGTTTTTTTGTTTGTTCGTGGTTTTGTTTGTTTGTCTTCAACCGACTCAGTCTCCCAGACGCCATTGCTTTCTAGCATCTTGAACTGGCCTTTTTTTATCTCCCTGTTTTTGTTGTTGTTGTTGTTATTTGTTTGTCTCCCACTGACTCAGTCTCTCTATGCTATTGATTTCTAGCCTCTTAAACTGGCCTTTTTCCGATCTGTTTTTGTTTGTTTATTGTTTTGTTTGTTTGTCTCCAGCTGCACAATCGCTTTCTAGCCTTTTACACTGGCCCAGTTTCCTGTTATGTCTCCCACTGCTCCAGTTGTCCCGCCTACATCATTGCCTTTTAGCGTCTTACATTGGCCCAGTTTCCTGTTATGTCTCCCACCGCTCCTTTTTTCTCTCCGCCTACATCATTGCCTTTTAGTGTCTTACACTGGCCCTGCTTCCCACTGTCTCAATCTCTCCACCCCTTCCATCTGGTGCACGCGCCCACCAGCGCTTCTTAACCGCCAATACTGGCCCTGTATCCTGTAAAACAAGCCAGTTTGCGTCAGAAGTGTCTGCGCCTGCCATTGGTTGATCGTTGGCCCCAGCTGTCATCGATGTTTTGATCTGCTCACTGTCGTCCCACTCCGTCCGCTTGTTTGTTGGAAGAGTTCGGATTTTGACGAGAGATATATATCAGCGGCCCCCCCCCCCCCCCCCCAAAAAAAAAAAAAAAAAGAAAAAAAAGAAAGAAAGAAGTTATGTCATTAACGCGCCCTTGCCCAGGCAAACAAGCTGTCGAACGGCGGCCATTCATCCGCAAATAGCCA
>JABMCL010002934.1:12500-15000 GCA_018857735.1 Alviniconcha marisindica
TTTTATTGATTCATCTGCTAACATCTGGTGGCAAGACCATTAATCGATTGAAAGACTGCCGTGTGTACATTTTATTCCATTCATAGCGATGGGATCCGTGATCTGTCTTCGTGTCGCTTGCCAGCTGAACTGACATTACATCTGCCATTCGCAGTTAAACTGCAAATGGCTCACACCGCTGCCTGTGGTTTGGCAGAGGTTGTCCTGGTGGTGACAGTGCGGCGTTCGGTTTGACGTACTTGGATTGCAGGAGTTTGGGGTCTTTTGTTCTGTTTGACGTACTTGGATTGCAGGAGTCTGGGCTCTTTTGTTCTGTTTGACGTACTTGGATTGCTGGAGTTTGGGCTCTTTTGTTCTGTTTGACGTGTTTGGATTGCTGGAGTTTGGGCTCTTTTGTTCTGCTTGACGTACTTGGATTGCTGGAGTTTGGGCTCTTTTGTTCTGTTGACGTACTTGGTGCTGGAGTTTGGCCGTTCGTTTGACGTACTTGGATTGCAGGAGTTGGGCTCTTTTGTTCTGTTTGACGTACTTGGATTGCTGGAGTTTGGGCTCTTTTGTTCTGTTTGACGTGTTTGGATTGCTGGAGTTTGGGCTCTTTTGTTCTGCTTGACGTACTTGGATTGCTGGAGTTTGGGCTCTTTTGTTCTGCTTGACGTATTTGGATTGCTGGAGTTTGGGCTGTTTTGTTCTGTTTGACGTACTTGGATTGTTGGAGCTTGAGCTCTTTTGTTCTTTTCTCTTCAGTGTGGCGTACTCAGATTGTTGAAGATTGCTCTCTCGGCGTCTCTCTGTGTGGTGTGTGTGTGTGTGTGTGTGTGTGTGTGTGTGTGTGTGTGTGTGTGTGTGTGTCTGTCTGTATCTCTCTCTCTTCTTCTTCTTCTTCTTCTTTTTAAGTAATTTGTGACCTTCTTGAAATATATTTTACTCTGATATGATAGATTTAAGTAGTAGGATGGACGCTAAAAGCCAGCTAATCAATCAGGTCCCACTATTAACAATAAAGCCCCAGTCCTCGACCTCATGTTTTATGTGTGGCTATTTGGACTGTTTTAGGTATATTTGGTCAGAATAAATTAGAAGAGGGACAGTTTATCAGTAATTTGATTCAAAAGGCAGGCAGAAACTTAGATTTCATACGATAAAACAGGTCGAACACACGTTAAGTTGACTTTCATGTTGTGATCTATCGGCCTTAGGTAGCAGAGAACTTCAGTACTTATAAAACAAAAGGGTTATTCCGTGTCAGACTGTCCACATCACTGAATTCATTCACTTTTTTTTACTTTTTTTTTTTATAATCCAAATCTCCCTGAACAGAAAAAAAGGAGAAGAAAAAAAGGGCGTGCCACGCCAACTAAAAATCATTCGCTTTTGGTCTGAGGCGGGTAATTTTCATTTCTAGCAAGCAGCCGGAAGTAGACCTCATTTCCGGACCAGACGAAGAGGCCAGAAAAACCGAAGAAGCCGACGACAGATTTCTTGACCCGCTCACCCAGGAAACACAGGAAATAGCGTCGTATGGTTGGCAGAAAGGGTTACAACTATCTTTCAACTATGGACTGTTTATAGGTGTTATCAGGTGGAAGTTTTACAGTGTAATTAGGATTCCTGTGCGGGGGTCCCTGGGATTGAATTCACAGGCAAAGAGGGAAGAAATTTGCCTTTCCGGCCCACCACCGTTGGCTGTCGTGTTCACGTTTGACTGGAAATTGTTTTTGTCACAGACAGGCTGTAAGATCGGTATTTTTCCCCCTCCTTTTTTTTTTCTTTTTTTTTAAACTGTGAACTATTTTGCTTACTACGCTTTCTGCCGGAATATTTCTTGCTGATAGAGTCTGTCCCTTCGTTTTTTTTATTCTTCGTTTACTAAGCCCGTTCTTATTTGGGCGAACGTTTGCTCCGCGAACATAGGTAGGGTTATTCGTCGAACCTGAAAAGAGTTCGGCGAACACAGTTGGTTCTTAATTGGGCGAATTTTTGATTCCTGAACCTAGTTCGGGTTATTTGTCGAACTAAGACGAAGCTATGTTCGTGGTCCAAAAAGCTTCGCTCAAAATGTTCTGGGGATATTCGCCCAGTTCGGCGAACCTTGTCTCAGACTGGTTGAAAGCAAAGAGCTCTCCTGTGCATGAGGAAGAAAGAAAAATAAAAATGGACGACGGTGTCGATACTTCACTCGCTTCGGAGGGAACTGACCAGTTTGTTGACTTGTGGGAGGCGCAGCCTTGTCTCCGGGACCCGGAATGATACAGTAGTTAGTTGAATTACCTTGTGAGGGCTGATTAAAGTATATTGACTTGACTTTAGCCTACATTTTTTGGATCTTGCCGTCTGCTGCGCTTCTGCCGCAAGTTCGCGGCCGAAGCTTGCATCTCATTATAAGCCAGTTAAGAACGAAGTAAAGTTCGTCGAACTGTCCGAAGTGTTTGTTCGGCGAACAAACATTTCGCCATTAAGAACGGGATTAAGAGAGAGAGAGAAGAGAGAGAGAGAGAGAGAG
>JABMCL010002934.1:20000-25000 GCA_018857735.1 Alviniconcha marisindica
TGTCGAGGTCCTGCAAATGCGGAATCAAAGCCGTGCTGCTGGATTTGGTGCAGGAAGGGGTGACAGGCAAACTCTAGTCGATTAGATCAAGAGAGAGAGAGAGGGAGAGAGAGAGGGAAAGAGAGAGAGGGGGAAGGGAGAGACAGAGACAGAGAGAGAGAGAAGGGGGGAAGGGAGAAGAGGAGAGAGAGAGAGACAGAGAAGAGAGAGGGAGGAGAAGAGAGGAGAAAGAGAGGGAGAGAGAGGAGGAGAAGACAAGAAAGGAGAGAGAGAGAGAGAGGACAGAAGAGGGAGAGGGAGAGAGGGGAAGGAGAGCAGAGAGAGGAGAGAAAAAGAGGAGAGAGGGGGGGAAGGAGAGAGAGAGAGAGGAGAGAGAGAGGGAAGGGAGAGGAGGGGGGGGAGAGAGGGAGGAGAGAGAGGGAGAGGGAGGAGAGAGAGAGGGAAGGAGAAGGGGGGGGGGGGGGAGAGAAGGGAGAAGGAGAGTTGAGGGGGGGAGAAGAAGCAAAGAAGGGTAAGTAGCGCAAAGGGAGGTGGGCGCAGTTAAAGGAAACACTTGACAGTCTTGATTCTTTATTGCTCATGCAGTCCCATACATGCGTGACGCCTCAGCGCCCAAATCGATGCAGTAACAACAATCTACCACCGTCAACTCAACACAACATCCACACACACACCACCCACACCACACCACCACACCCCCACCACACACACACACTACACCCCACACCCACCCCCGCCTGTCAACCGTCCTCTACGGCATTCAAACAGTTCTCTCTCGCTTACATACCCATTCAATCACACAGGTAATAAATAATCACTACGAGAAGTCTGCATAATAAGATTGTGTGTGTGTGTGTGTGTGTGTTGTGTGTGTGTGTGTGTGTGTGTGTGTGTGTGTGTGTGTGTGTGTGTGTGTGTGTGAGTGAATTATGAACTTGAAATGCTACGCAACTTAAAGGCTTTGTACAAATACACTTACAGATTTCTCACAATACTTTCATTGATGGATGCCAGCCGGAGGCTTAATCGACAAAGACGGGATGAACTGCAGTTTTAAAGCTCTTAGCACAGGGCAACATAGGATAAAATGTAATTCTGTTTCGTGTGCTACTCGACATAATGGACAAATCAGGTCATTATCAGTAAGAGAGAGAGAGAGAGAGAGAGAGAGAGAGAGAGAGAGAGAGAGAGAGAGAGAGAGAGAGAGAGAGAGAGAGAGAGAGAGAGATTGATTGATTGATTGAACTTTATTTCTCAACGGTGAAGATATTAGCACAAAGGCCGACTCACATATCTGCCGTTGCTACAGTACTACTAATAACCAAGACATTCACAGCTAAATATTATTACAGAAGGCTATAGACAAATACAGCATCAGTAAAAATAAAAAGAACAATTAGAGAGAGAGAGAGAGAGAGAGAGAGAGAGAGAGAGAGAGAGAGAGAGAGAAGAGAGACAGAGAGACAGAGACAGAGACACAGACAGACAGACAGACAGACAGACAGACAGACAGACAGAGACACAGACAGACAGACAGACACAGACAGGGAGAGACAAATAGAGACAGAGGCAGAGGCAGAGACAGAGAAACATGCAGAGCGAAGACTAGTACATAAGGACAGAGGTTTAATAGCACGAATGACTATTGGACAACCTGTCTTTAAAACAATTAGAACAGTTAAACAGTGATATGAACATGAAAATAAACCAGTGCCAATCAGCAATCATTATGAATGATACAAAAGAGTATGAATCAAATCATGACAGCATGGGAAGATATACTTGCAAACACATTAAAAATCAGAGGAAAATGCAAGAACCACAAACAACAAACCAACCAAAC
Source organism: Alviniconcha marisindica (assembly GCA_018857735.1). Classification (NCBI taxonomy): domain Eukaryota; kingdom Metazoa; phylum Mollusca; class Gastropoda; family Provannidae; genus Alviniconcha; species Alviniconcha marisindica. The sequence continues at coordinate 21,844 of JABMCL010002934.1, forward strand.
AACCAACCAACCAAATAACCAACCAAACAAACAAACAAACAAACAAACAAACAAACTAACAAACTAACAAACAAACAAACAAACAACAAACAACAAACAACAACAACAACCAAAAAGAAACAAAAACAAAACAAACAAAAATCAAAACACTAAAACAAAAACGTCAACTTACAACCTATAATCAGAATAACATGTAGCCTACAATCAGAGGAAAATACAAGGAGCGCAAAAACAAAATCGAAACCAAAGCAAAAGCAACAACCCATAACATTCTCCTTTTGAACTATTTGTGGAGCTGCATGCTTTGAAGCTGGTAAGTGAATTGCATGAAGTTATTCGGGTTGGAATAGAATTCCAAAGGGATGTGCCTGGAAATGAGAAGTTAGTTCTAAAAGGGTTTATTCAAAACAAAAACAAAAAGAAACAAGAATGACTTCTAGCGTTGTCAAACATGATCCAGACGCATACAAAGTTAAAAAGAACGCTATATTTATTACAACAAAGGACAGCGTGCGAATTTTAGGGGTAATCCCCTTTTTCAAGTTACAAAGCAACAGACGGTGAAAAATGAGATGTAGGATACCTATTTTCTTTTTGTTGATCTGTTTTGTTGTGTTGATTATTAATTTAGTAATTTAATTAAATTAAACTTGTTTTCTTTTCTTTTTTTAGCAAAACATTTCAATCAAAAGCAGCTAAAAGTCGTGCATGCCATTTTTCACCGTTTAACTGTTGTCTAAGTGTTGTTTTGTAGCTTAAAAAAGGGGAGTACCCCGAAAATCCGCATGTTGTGTTTTGTGATAATAAACACAGGTCTTTTTAACCTTTTATGCGTTTAGGCCTGTTCTAGGTTTGGACTTAATTATGAATTGAGATGTTTAAGATATGGAGGCGCAACATTTCTGCATGGTTTGAATACTAACACTGCCTTATTGAATACAAAATTTTCTTTGAATGGGAGTAACCCCAGAGACTTGTATCAGTTGTGTGCGAAGAATCATATATCAACAATTGTACAGCACTTTTATGAAGGGAGTTTAATTTGTCAAAAAAATATAACGAGAGAGAGAGAGGGAGGGAGAGACAGAGAGAGAGAGAGACAGAGACAGAGACAGAGACAGAGATTTGACGGAGTAAAGAATAGATGCTCTTTTCAATGTGGGGGGAGGGTATTGAACTTACACAAAATGAACATTTATGTAACACAAAACTGTTTACAGGTAGGCCTATGCGCCGTCAAAATTCAGTTAAACAGAGAGAGACAGAGGGAAGGTGAAAGAGAGAGAGGGAGGGAGAGAACTCGAACTCGAACTCGAAAACTTTATTTTACAAGGATTGTTGTTTAGGTTCAGTCAAAACCCTGCCTAACAACTAGTCCTTGCTAAGCTACTGATGAGTACTGATGAGTCGATATCAAATTGCAGGCATTATTTATATACATATAGGCATGAATGAGTGAGTGGAATGAGAGAGAGAGAGAGAGAGAGAGAGAGAGAGAGAGAGAGAGAGAGAGAGAGAGAGAGAGAGAGAGAGAGAGAGAATCTTTTTAGTTTGAATACCACGATCACTTCCATTAATAAAAAGCAAGAGCAAGAACTGCAGCAGCAGCAGCAATAATAATAACAGTAGAACGCACTACATACCCTATACATACACCCTCTCCCACCCTCTCCCCTCCACCCCCCTCCACATTAAGAAGCTCAGACGATTATGCACGATACAAAAACGATGTTTTGTTGTTGCTGTGTTTCTTCTGACATTTGATACGCACAGGAAGACGCGAAATGTTCAGCTACTTTAGATGAGATCAAGGGATCTCGAGGACATTTAATCTAACTCCTGGTTCATTCATCCAGGGGTCAGTGGAATGCCAGTCGAGGCTCCGACGAGGGTCCTTCCGAACCACCGTGTGTGCGGGCCGGAGGGCCGTCTGCTAGCCTCCGTTTGAAAGGCCGCCGCTCTCTCGTTTCAATCTCCACGGCACTTCGCTGCTAATTCTGATCAGTACGTCCGCGTCTTTCGCGGTCCACTGTAGAGTCCAGATCGGGGCCACTCGTGGCGATGCCCGATGGCATGTGTTGGACATCGGCCTTTATTAAGGCTAGTTGGGCTAGTTAGGTGGCCACTGTTATTTTGGTGGCCACTGTTATTTTGCAAGACGCCCCCTCCACCCCACCTCCTCCTTCTCCGCCCCGTCCCCTCTCTTTGTTCTCAACCAGCAGTAACATGCGAAACTCTCCCAAATCTTTTCCATAACCATAGACTAAGCCTTTAATCCGACGGTTTTCGGAGAGGGGTAAAATGGAATAGACCGTGAGACAGCCCCACACACACACCCCTCCCCCTCGCCACAGTCGATAACGGCTGCCAGCGACATCGACACAGACTGCATGTACACAAGTCCAATGCACGTTTAGAATGCATCTACGGATTGAACGTGGAAGCTGTACACACACACACACACACACACACACACACACACACACACACACACAAGCCCGTACTCAGATGAAACCAGTTTTGAATTCGCTTCGGGTCACGTTTTTTTCTTCTTCTTTTGGGGTATTTTTATTCCCCTTCTATTTGTTTGTTGCTTGCGGACTTTAGTGACTTGGCTTTTCAAAGAGAACCGATCTGTACTTGTCCTGAGAGTTCCCCCAACTGACCATATCTCTCTTCATCTTGCTCCTCTCCAGTGGTTGCCCATTCATTCACGAATACAGTACAAACTCGCCTCTCTGTGCTGCAACTGCTTCAGCTATATAATAATTAATAATTAAAGTATTTTTAAAGCGTAAAATCTTGCCACTAGACACACACACAACACACACACACACACACACACACACACACACACACACACACACACACACACACACACACACACACACACACACACGACACGCACGCACGTACGCACACAAGCAAACAAACAAACAACAACAACAACAAAAACAAGTAAACAAAACAACAAACAAACAAACCGAACCCCCACCCCCCTCCACAAAACACAACAACTACAACAACAACAAAAAGCACAACAACAACAACAAAATATATATATATAAAAGAGACTCTTACACGAACAGTGACGCATTTAAATCCGCGCAAGGTCAGGCACTTCACCATCTTCAAAGTTCAGTCAGAAGTTGTTATC
>JABMCL010002934.1:30000-50000 GCA_018857735.1 Alviniconcha marisindica
CAACAACGCCTGTCAGGGAGTGTGGACACAACTCGATGAGATCACTGAATGTTACGGCAAAAAGATGCTATACGGTGTACGGATGAACCAAGCTGACCCTGTGTCTACGGATAAAGTTAATCGTTAATCCCACTTGATTCGTTGCCTACAGAACAGTTTCTCACTCCATAGAAACAGTGAGCATCAGTGAGGGTGGAGGGGAGGGGGATGGGGGAGGAGGGAGCTACGCCAAATGCACCGAAATAACAGTTTACCATCTTCTTCCTTTTCATTTTTTTCTTCTGAATGGACAGCTCGGATGTATACCGCTGTAGTCTGGATCTTCTTCTTCTTCTTCTTCTTCCTCCTCCTCTTCTTCTTCTTCTTCTTCCTCCTCCTTCTCCTCTTCCTCTCTTCTTCTTCTTCTTTTTCTTCTTCCTCCTCTTCTTCTTCTTCTTCTTCTTCTTCTTCTTCTTCTTCTTCTTCCTCTTCTTCTTCTTCTTCTTCTTCTTCTTCCTCCTCCTTCTCCTCTTCCTCTCTTCTTCTTCTTCTTCTTCTTTTCGCCCTGATATAACCGCACTGGTTGACTGGGCGTAAAACATCAACCTACTTACTTACTTGCTTACATACTTCTTCTTCTTCTTCTTCTTCGTTTACCCAGACAAGAGCTCGGGCAGCTCAGACGTATAGCGCTGAAGGCTGGATCTTCTTCTTCTTTTTCTTCTTCTTTCGCGCTGATTAACCGCACTGGTTGACTGGGCGTAAACCACTAATTTACTTACTTCTTCTTCTTGTTCCTCTGCTTCTGCTTCGTTTACCGAGACAAGAGCTCGGGCAGCTCAGACGCATAGCGCTGAAGGCTGGATCTTCTTCTTCTTTCGCGCTGATTAACCGCACTGGTTGACTGGGCGTAAAACACCAACTTACTTACTTCTTCTTCTTCCTCCTCTTCTTCTTCTTTGTTTACCCAGACAAGAGCTCGGGCAGCTCAGACGCATAGCGCTGAAGGCTGGATGTTCTCCACAAGGCCGTACAGCCTCTGCATCACTGCATAGTGTACTGTCAACAGGGCCAGAATCTGCTCTCACACTCCGGTCATTCTGACATGCAGCCATGCAGGAAATAATTGCTATCGGCTACGGAATACAGAATCTTTATTGCCTATGAATAACATAGAAATTTGCCTTACGACTGCATAAAAGATACCAGTAAAATAACACACAGTACATGAACATAAGTACACATAAAACACAGAGTACTTTATCTTAGAGTCTGGAGGGCACACACACACATCCGAAACAGTCAACCCTACCAGTTACACGCATCAACACATGCACTCACAGGTCAAGCATTTTCAACAAATAAGAAAAGTGCAACTCATCAAATTCAACCCAAACAGACGAAATACCTACACACGAACATCTATATGACTGCTAAGATCGAGATGTAGCTCTGGTTTTCTACCGCATGACCGTATTTTTAGCATGGAACCGCGGCACCTCATTTCTGTCGCGTTTCCTCATTTCTAGCGCCTTCATTTCTAGCACCTTATAACCTCATTTCTAACACACAACCTCATTTTTACCGTGTCACCCATTTTCTAGAGCGGAACCTCATTCCTACCGCGGTACCTCATTTCTATCGCGTTTCTTCATTTCTAGCGCCTAACCTCACTTCTAACACATAACCTCATTTTACCGTGACACTCATTTTATCGCGTTTCTTCATTTCTAGCGCCTGACCTCATTTCTAACGCATAACCTCATCTTTACCGCTGATCCAGTTTATAGAGCGGAACCTCATTTCTACTGAGTGCATGACCTCATTTCTACTGAGTGACCTTATTTCGAATGGTGGACCTTACTTCGACCGCAGAATCTCGTTTTTACCACGTGACCTCATGTGTTGTCGTGAACCGCGTGACATCATTAATCTTTCTAGTGCAGGACCTCGGTGCTACCGACCAGCTGAGTGCTTCCGCCCATCCCCAGTGTTACAGTGAAGATAATAGGGTATTTAACTGATATCTATCAAAGGTTCATTGGTTTCCTTGAGAATCTATGGATGTCATGGGCGAATGGGGGGTGGCGGTGGGGTGGGGTGGGGGAATCTGTCTGTCTGTCTGTCTGTGTCTCTGTTTCTGTCTGTCTGTCTGTCTGTCTGTCTCTCTCTGTGTCTCTGTCTCTCTCTGTCTCACTGTCTGTCTGTCTGTCTGTCTGTCTCTCTTTGTCTCTGTCTCTCTCTTTGTCTCTGTCTGTCTGTCTGTCTCTCTCTGTCTCTGTCTCTCTCTCTCCCCCCCTCTCTCTCTAAGTATTTCAAGTTCCTCCGCCCCCCCTCCCCCTTTCTTTTTCTTATTTAAATTTGTAAATTGCTTTGAAGCGTCAAAAACGCTCTGTAAAATTCCTGTCATCATTATTATAATTATCATCAGTAACAGTTCAGGTCAGCATGGTGCATGCAGATTGCTGATGTGAAGCGCCATATGTCTTATACCCGCTTCATAGCCTGACCAGCGTTAGGTTGTCACCATGTCTCATGCCGCGAAGATACCGCGACATTACATTGATGTCCCCAATGAAGAAACTGTCTGTTTATTTATCATATCTCTGGTTTGTGAGACAAAACTATGTTTTGGAGAAAGTTCCTTAAAGTACTTGCGGTCCTCGCACAGTCGAGTACGCGCTGGGAGTTATGCGTACTTAACGCGTACTTGTTGGACCTGGAAATCAGGGGCAACAGACAAACATGTTGAAAGTAGAAGTCAGGAGCAACAGACACACCTGTTGGACGTAAAGGACAGGAGTAACAGACATACGCGTTGTACGTTGAAGGAAGGAGCAGCAGACGTATGGGTGGGCGTAGAAGACAGGAGAAAAAGACATACTTGCTGGACCTAGAAGTCAGGAGCGACAGACATACATGTTGGACCTAGAAGTCAGGAGAAACAGACATACTTGCTGGACCTAGAAGTCAGGAGCGACAGACATACGTATTGGACTTTAAAGAGAGGAGCAACAGACATACATGTTGGAAAAGAAGTCAGGAGCAACAGACAAACATGTTGGAAGTAGAAGTCAGGAGCAACACACAAACAGGTTGGAAGTAGAAGTCAGGAGCAACAGGCATACATTTTGGACGTAGAAGACAGGAGAAACAGACATACTTGTTAGACGTAGAGGACAAGAGCAACATGCATACTTGTTGGACCTAGAAGTCAGGAGCAACAGACGGACTTGTTGGACGTAGAGGATAGGAGCAAGAGACATATTTGCTGAACCTAGAAGTCAGGAACAACATACATATTTGTTAGACGTAGAAGAAAGGAGTAACAGACATAATTGCTGGACCTAGAAGTCAAGAGCAACAGACGGACTTGTTGGACGTAGAGGACAGGAGCAACAGACACACTTGTTGGACGTAGAAAACAGGAGTAACAGACACACTTGTGGCGCAATATGCAGATGATATTGCTATTTGGGTTAACACAACTCTTCGAAAGCATACAAATAAGAGGATGGTAAATCATGTACAAAAACACACTTGTTTTACGTAGAGGACAGGAACAACAGACATACTTGCTGGACCTAGAAGACAAGAGCTACAGACATACTTGCTGGACGTAGAAGACAGAAGCAACAGACATACTTGCTGGACGTAGAAGACAGGAGCAACATACTTGCTGGACCTAGAAGTCAGGAGCAACAGACATACTTGTTGGACGTAGAAGACAGGAGCAACAGACATACTTGCTGGACGTAGAAGACAGGAGCAACAGACATACTTGCTGGACCTAGAAGACAGGAACAACAGACATACTTGCTGGACGTAGAAGTCAGGAGCAACAGACATACTTGTTGGACGTAGATGACAGGAGCAACAGACATACTTGCTGGACGTAGAAGACAGGAGCAACAGACATACTTGCTGGACCTAGAAGTCAGGAGCAACAGACATACTTGTTGGACGTAGAAGACAGGAGCAACAGACATACTTGCTGGACCTAGAAGTCAGGAGCAACAGACATACTTGTTGGACGTAGAAGACAGGAGCAACAGACATACTTGCTGGACCTAGAAGACAGGAGCAGCAGACATACTTGCTGGACCTAGAAGGCTGGAGCAACAGACATATTGTTGGACGTAGAAGCAGGAGCAACAGACATACTTGCTGGACCTAGAAGTCAGGAGCGACAGACATACATGTTGGACTGGAAGTCAGGAGAAACAGACATACTTGCTGGACGTAGAAGACAGAAGCAACAGACATACTTGCTGGACGTAGAAGACAGGAGCAACATACTTGCTGGACCTAGAAGTCAGGAGCAACAGACATACTTGTTGGACGTAGAAGACAGGAGCAACAGACATACTTGCTGGACGTAGAAGACAGGAGCAACAGACATACTTGCTGGACCTAGAAGACGGAGCAACAGACATACTTGCTGGACGTAGAAGACAGAAGCAACAGACATACTTGCTGGACGTAGAAGACAGGAGCAACAGACATACTTGCTGGACCTAGAAGTCAGGAGCAACAGACATACTTGTTGGACGTAGATGACAGGAGCAACAGACATACTTGCTGGACGTTGAAGACAGGAGCAACAGACATACTTGCTGGACCTAGAAATCAGGAGCAACAGACATACTTGTTGGACGTAGAAGACAGGAGCAACAGACATACTTGCTGGACGTAGAAGACAGGAGCAGCAAACATACTTGCTGGACGTAGAAGGCTGGAGCAACAGACATATTGTTGGACGTAGAAGGCAGGAGCAACAGACATACTTGCTGGACCTAGAAGTCAGGAGCGACAGACATACATGTTGGACCTGGAAGTCAGGAGAAACAGACATACTTGCTGGACCTAGAAGTCAGGAGCGACAGACATACGTGTTGGACTTTGAAGAGAGGAGCAGCAGACATACATGTTGGAAGTAGAAGTCAGGAGCAACAGACAAACATGTTGGAAGTAGAAGTCTGGAGCAACAGACATACATGTTGGAAGTAGAAGTCAGGACAGACAAACATGTTGGAAGTAGAAGTCAGGAGCAACAGACAAACATGTTGGAAGTAGAAGACAGGAGAAACAGACATACTTGTTGGACGTAGAGGACAAGAGCAACAGGTATACTTGTTGGACGTAGAAGGCAGGAGCAACAGACAGACATGTTGGACGTAGAAGTCAGGAGCAACACACATAATTATGAGTTGTACGTAGAAGACAGGAGCAACAAACATATTTGTTGTACGTAGAGCAGCAGGAACAACAGACGGACTTGCTGGGGAAGTATGAGATAGAAACAACAGACGGATGTGTTAGACATAGAACACCATTCAAAGGTTAATCAAAAGACGGGGAGCAAATGACTCGGACTAAAATCAAGGTTTATGCAACAGAATAGATCTCAAGAGCAAAGGTTCATCAATTTGTGATCGCTCTCTCTGACATAGTGCCTTTTTGTCTGCGTGCAAATTGTGATGTCAAAGTGATGGAGCTGGTTTTGATCCAGAGTGCTCGCTCCCAGACCTTTTCGACGTAGTTTTGCTGTCGCTGTTGCTGTTCGTGCTGGTGGCTATAATTACACAGTGCATGATGACGATGGCTTTGTTCAGATTTTCATTTATATAATTATTTGCTGTCCACCCGCATCTTCTCTCCTCCACTAACTTTTTTCTCTCCGTTTCCTTTCTGATTTTTTTAGTCGCTCGTTCTGAAATGGAGATCGGACATTCCTCATTATATGGTGGTTTGCTGATGTATTTGTCAATAGCTGGAACTGCAATTTATATGTTGAAAACGTGGGGAGGGGATGCAATACGATCGAGGAATATCAACCTATCTCTGTATCGATCTCTAATTGTTTTACATAGTCCTTGTCCTGGGTTTGACCCTGGCTAACCGCTGTCACAACATCATTTTCTCCCCAGTGTGGGGCACCTGGGATGTAGAAATGTAGGTCACCTTTGCTGAGAATCCAGAACTAGCCAATGCCCTCTCTTTTGAATGTGTGCATTTTCTCTTTTGACTATAACCAAAGTAGGAGAGAGAGAGAGAGAGAGAGAGAGAGAGAGAGAGAGAGAGAGAGAGAGAGAGAGAGAGAGAGAGAGACACACACACACACACACACACACACACACACACACTCACACACACGACACGACCACGACGAATAATAATAAATGTGTGGTCTTAGAGCAGCCTTTCTCAGTTAAACCCTAGGCGCTACACTAGACTGTACTAACGAATACACTAACCTGTCATCAAATATCCTCCCCCCACCCCATCACCCCCGTCCTTCCCGCCCCCTCTCCCCAAAAAGACACACTACATCCGCACGCTTGTACACACACACACACACACACACACACACACACACACACACACACACACACACACACACACACACACACGCCGCACCGCTACAGCACGCATGCACAGCACACACGCACGCACAACGCACAGCACGAACGAACACACCACACACACACACACACACACACACACACACACACACACACACACACAACACACACACACACACACACGACACGCACGCACGCACGCGCCACACACACACACACACACACACACGACGCACGCCACGCAGCCACACACACAACACACACGGGGGAGAAGGGGGAAGAGAGAGAGGAAGGAGAGAGAGAGAGAGAGAGAGAGAGAGAGAGAGAGAGAGAGAGAGAGAACTCGAACTCGAAAACTTTATTTTACAAGGATTGTAGTTTAGGTTCAGTCAAAAACCTGTCTAACAACTAGTCCTTGCTAAGCTACTGATGAATAGATATCAAATTACAGGCATTATTTATATACATATAGGCATGAATGAATGAGTGAAACGTTTTACATGAAAATTTCCAGACAAAACATAGAGAGAGAGAGAGAGAGAGAGAGAGAGAGAGAGAGAGAGAGAGAGAGAGAGAGAGAGAGAGATTTACTTGAGGCAGGCTGGAGACAGCTCAAAATGTTACGAATAAGATACAGACAGAAGGCGAATCTTGAGCTGTGACTGGAAGGAAGACAAAGTCTGAGCATGTCGCACAGAGAAAAGGAGATTGTTTCATACGGAAGGACCAGTGCAAGAAAAGGCACGCTATCTTTGAAATGTCTTGCGTCTGTTTGTAATACGAAATATGCCAATACCAGGAGAGGAGCGGCGAGGTCCTGATGGGTTGTACAGTTGAAGAAGGTCAGAAAGGTATGGAGGAGTAATGCAAGTGATCACGCTGTCGCAGATTGTAGCAATCTAATATTTTATTCTGCGTTCTACTGGCAACCAGTGCACATACAGTGTACCTGGGAACCTTGCAGACAAGACGGGCAGCACAGTTCATCACACGCTGAATTTTGAAGGATACCAGCTAACAGGAGATAATCTAAACGAGAGAGTACAAGAGTCACGACAGAGTTTTTGTAGCGTCAGTGGTAAGAAACTGGCGAATCGATCTGATCCTCCGGTTCTCAAAGTACACAGTCCGGCAAATTCTGTCAGCCTGTTGCTTCATGGTGAGTCTACTGTCAAACATGGCACCTAGATCGTGGGCAGAATTACAACAACAAAAAAGTATGCCAAAAATGTCTTTTAGTTGTTGTTGGTTATAGTCTACCCGTCAAAAGTTCTGGATCATTTCAATAGTTATTAGGGAAACAGGACAGGGTCGTCAAGAGATGTAGTGATTTCACCTGTCACTCCTATACAAAAAGACCTTTGCAATAACAGACTTGAAGGCCATATACAGCCAGAACGACGGGGTCACTTGGGGGGGGGGGGTAGGAGAGAGAGAGAGAGAAGAAGAAGAGAGAGAAGAAGAGGAGAAGAGAGACGAAGAAGAGAGAAGACAGACAGACAGACAGACAGACAGACAGACAGACAGACAGACAGACGAAGACAGAGACAGACGACAGAGCAGACGGACAGGCAGAAGAGGAACAGAGAACAAGACAGACAGACAGACAGACAGACAGAAGAGAGAGGAGAGAGAGAGAGAAGGAGACAGACAGAAGGACAGAAGAGACAGACAGAAGAGAGAGAGAGACAGACGACAGGCAGAGAGAGAGAGAGAGAGGAGAGAGAGAGAGAGAGAGAGAGAGAGGAGAGAGAGAGAAAAGAGAGAGAGAGAGAGAGAGAGAAAAGACAGAGACAGAGACACAGAGACAGACAGACAGACAGAGACAGACAGACAGACAGAAAGAGACAGACAGACAGATGCAGAGAGAGAGAGAGAGAGAGAGAGATGGGAGGAGGGAGAGAGAGAGAGAGCGAGAGAGAGAGAAAGAGAGAGAGGGAGAGAGGGAGAGAGAGAAGCATTGTCCATCATGGCAACGAAATCGGCGTAAGCATGCAGTGCCAGAAGAGGATGGTTCCGTCATCGCAAAAGATGTCAGGATCAGAACAGTCTTGAAAAATCAGTAAGGTAGCCCGTTTCGCGAATGTTGGAAGTGCAAGTTGTTTCTGAGTTAATGGTCGTGGTCAGCTTCTGCGAAATGGACGTCACGTCACCTTCTCATCTGGACTTGAAGAAATCCCCAGTGTCAGATTTGTGTTACGTCATCGGAGAAGTCGAAATGTCGCCATTGTTGTATGAAGTCAAAGAATAAAGGGTATAATGATTCCACATCCCCCGACCGACCTCGATTATTCAGGGGCTTACTTAGCAAGACAATGCCACTCAGTCAATTCACGCTGACACTTATCAAAAGCAAGGCCTTGAACTGCCTGCTCACATGCCGTCATTTCCCTTTCCCGCTCCTACCCAGTTTTAATTCGCGTCTTTGAGAGTTTTCTTAGGGTCAAGCGAATATGTTTTTTTTAAGTCACGAAAACCATTGGATGCGTTTTTGTTTGTTTCGGATGCAGCATGCCAAGAAGAGCGAGCATCCACACACGAAGATACTACACAAGGCGAAGACGTAATTATGCTTTTTGATTGTGCTGCACCAGGCAAAGTAGAGAATCCATCAACTGATGTTGACTGAAATTTATCAAGTGAACCGTGGAGCATGTCACTATGTGTTGATTGCTGAATGTCAGTCAAACAAGAACGCGGATCAGTCTGGCTTGGCAATGACATACCTGAAGAGGGAGACGATAATATTGTCGCAGAAAATGACGGTGGTATGTTAGATTTCTCTTGGGTAGCCTCAGCTGTGATTTTCTGTACTGGGCGGCGGGAAACGTTGGACAGTTTGAACACTACATCGGCCAAAGTTTTCCGCCACGATTGCTTTGCAGACTGTTTGCCGCTTGAGCTACCAGACGGTCGTGTTTCAGTCCCAGTTCTTGAAGGTTGAGCACCGCAATACAAACATTGCCGGAAAAATCGCTTCGTCTCAGTTCGAAATCGTCCGCCTGTAAAACAATAGAGATAGAAATTGATCGCAGCTTTACTGAACTTGAGCTGCTCCATGACTGTGTCGAAAATTGGCGATACGCTGTTGGGCGGAATGGCCTTATTCGCTATGAGGGTCTCGGAGAGATACCAGGGGCCCATAAGAACAAAGAACATCATTGACGCCGCAATAATCATCCATGTCAACGAATGGGCCTTGCAGATAAAAAGCAGAGTTTGGCAACAGGTATATTGTGGCTTGTATTGTTGCGACGCACGTGTTCTAAATATCATCTCTTTAACCACAAGTCTAAACTGAAACGTTTGTCTGGGCTGTCCGTTGAGACCGACCCTATAGATGGAAACTTGGCGGTGCCATAACAACAGGGCATCGCTAATGACTATGACAATAAATGGAAGCAGAAACGTAAATGCGAAATTGATCGCAGACCAAACACCGCCCTTGAAATCGCGATTGAAATGAAGTTCACTGCCCAGGAAACAGTATCTCAAATCCTCTGCCTCATCCAGCAGAACGTGGCTATGAAGAAGAAGCGAAGAGACAACAATGGCAGTAATCACACCCAAAGCCATCCGGTTTGCAGACGTTGTCTTTGCACTGTGTGGCCACATAACACCTGTTGCTCTCTGGGCAGCCATTGCCGCTAGACAGCAGGATGAGATCATTGTAGAGGCATGGTAAATCCAAGTATTGTACTTGCAGGCTAAGCCTTTGTCATCCCTGACGCGAACACCAGTCAGAACAGCTAGCCACCTTGGTAAAGCAGTGAAGAGAAGAATGACTGTATCTGCCAAAGTCGAGACGACGAAGAAAGAAACATAAGCAAAGAAATGCTGTTTCAGTCGCCGTGTAAGGATGAGAATCACAAGATTCCCGAACAGCCCAAAAGCCAACACGAATGGGGACACAAAGAGTACAGTTTGGGCATCATGGTCGTGCATCATTAACGTCCATCAGAACATACTTTAAGTTTTGTAATACTAGATCCAGTTTCGTCTCAGTTTCACGATCGCCCATATTGTGGACATGGTTAAGACTGTTTCAGTCGTTTTTACAGGAAATTTCAAAGCAGGTTAGACAATGTTGCCGTCACGAGCAGAAATGTATGAGGACGAACTTTGAAATTTCCAACACAGTATTCATGAATTTGGTTGTTTATCTCAATGAAAATGGCTGCCTCACTAAAGAAGTAAAGAACGCAATAAAAAGCAGCAAATCAAAGCCGTGTGTGACGTAAATCTGAAACAGAACGAGGCCCAGAGCCTCGTTATGTGTGACGTACCTAAACACAAAAATAAGCATTGCGTCATTCTTACATTACGTCGGATACTGCATGTTGTCATTAAGAAGAAGAAAAAAGAAAAAAAGAAAAAAAAGAAAAAAGGAGAGAAAAAAAACTGAAACAATGATATGACTGCTAAATGCTAGCGTTCTAAAACAAGATCCAAACACATAATTATGCATATTTGAGAGTTGTGATTCTTCTTCTTTTCTGTAGGAGATCAGTCAATTTTCTTATGCAATAAAATCAAATGACATAATCAAAAGTAAAGCTGTAAAGTGGAGAGGGAGAAAAATCCCTTCTTTTTTTTTTACAGAATACAATATACTTTATTCATCCCGTTACGGGGAAATTACTGTGTCATCTCGTACATAAAACACACACACACACACACACACACACACACACACACACACACACACACACACACGCACACCACCACACACACACACACACCACACACACACACACACACACACACACACACACACACACACACACACACACACACACACACACGCGCGCGCACACACACACACACACACACACACCACACACACACACACACACACACACACACACACACACACACACACACACACACACACACACACACACACACACACACACACAACACACACACACACACACACACACACACACACACACACACACACACACACACACACACACACACACACACACACACACACACACACACACACACACACACACACACTATCAAACAACCTAAATGAAATCACCAGAATCATTACAATGTGTAAAATTATCTATAGTATCAATCCAAAATAATATCACAGAATCGTCATAATGCTTTTACTAATTCATGTCCGCACTCACACACACACACACACACACACACACACACACACACACACACACACACACACACACACACACACACACACACACACACACACACACACACACACACACACACACACACACACACACACACACACACACACACACACACACACACACACACACACACACACACACACACACACACACACACACACGCACACACACACGCACACATGCACACACGCATGCACGCACACACACACACACGCTTATAGGCGGTAAAACTCTGAGATCCAGGAAGTCACCTTTTGTTATCTGCCTAATTATCGTAGCAGTGTCGGCAGTGTACATGCGTGCGACACGAAAACAATGGCCTGGGGATAACTAGCAAGCCAGAGTTCAAAGCGCCCCTCCAACACCCCCTCCCCCCCCCCCCATTCCCCCTCGCTCACCCCCCCCACACACACACACACACTCCCCTCCGTTCTCCATGGCATCAGCATCTTCCGCTTGTAGGTTACGTCCCTGGATCCTGCTGCTTTCTGCTTGAAAGCTCGTCGTAATACATTTCTGCTCGTGACGGCAGCGTTGTCTAACCGACTTTGAAGTTTCCTGTACGAGTAAAGACGGCTGACACAGTGTTAACCATGTCCACAATATGGGCGATGGTGAAACTGAGACGATCCTGGATCTGCTTCTTTCTCGCTCTGTATATTAAAACATTTGTTGCTGTTGTTGTTGTTGTTGATATTCTAGCATGATTCATGCATTCAGCAGAGGACGTTAATTTTAGCACTACTTGGGCCAGTCAAGAAGGTCCGCATGTGGTGCTATATCTATAAAATAAAATAAAATATATATAATATATATATAAAGAGAGAGAGAGAGAGAGAGAGAGAGAGAGAGAGAGAGAGAGAGAGAGAGAGAGAGAGGAGAATATATAATGAAACCTAAACTTTGATACTCTAACATGATTTTATGCATTCAACAGAGGAGGGCATTGTAATTTTGCACTACTTGGGGCAGTCAAGAAGGTCTGCATGTGGTGCTATAACTATTTAAAAAAGAGAGAGAGAGAGAGAGAGAGAGAGAGAGAGAGAGAGAGAGAGAGAGAGAGAGAGAGAGAGAGAGAGAGAGAGAGAGAGAGATATATAATGAAACCTAAACTTTGATACTCTAACATGATGATTTTATGCATTCAACAGAGGAGGGCATTGTAATTTTGCACTACTTGGGGCAGTCCAGGTCTGGAAGCAATGCTATCACATTTAAAAGAAAGATTTTTTTTGCCAAAGCCCAAACCCGCTCACAAAGTATTACGTCACTGAAGGAGTACTCTTCATATCCACCGAGGCTGTCAGCGACCTCCGAAAGGCTTGGGTACCAATGAGACTGGAAACGACATGACGTCCAAGCACGTACGTAAACACGAGGCGTGTCCGCCCCGGTTAAAAAAAAAAGAAAAAAAGATTTCCTTCTCGATTAAAACGATTTGGGTTGTTTCTGCTGGCGTACGCAACGGGGCCGGTTATAAAAGAGACACCTGATATAATTTGAGTTACCTGTTACAAATGTGAGCAAGTGCTCTTTGTACGTTTTTACAATAATCCCGCCCCGGTTATCAGATCCATGCAATTTCATTACTGTACTGTTTGTAACCCGGGAACCGGAGCAGACGACGCTTTGTTTTGAAGCGCGGCGTGTAGCGTAACGCCACATGGCCTTCACAGCCGACCGGCGATAGCCCCAGTGCGCGCCATTTTCAAATCTTTTTTTTTTCTCCCTTAATATTTTGACCGCTTGTTTGTTTACCTACTCTTTGTTCACCTAGTCCTCTTTTATGCACTAAGCCATTTGTAATATAATTTGGCATCTTAGAATGTTTTCCAACTTTATTTTAGACGCTGGATCGAGCTTAATCAGTAGCGATGCCTCTCTAGGTCTATTCTTTTTATAGCCGTCGTCTGCATGGCGCGTTCTCTGTTTAGTACTAGTGAATAGTAGTGAATCGTTGTTTTGACTCGATTACAGTAATTCTGTGTCGATCAATGCTTTGTCGTATAGTATTTTGCTTAGCTGACTTCATGTTTAGGGTTTATTTTGGGTTGAAATTAAACTTATTAAGTATTGTGTACTGTAGAAGCTAAGTTGTATTCATAGACTACTTGATATCACTTTTAATCAGCGATGCTGCGACTAGATGACGCGCCCCAGGCGAAAGTTCGCACCGATTGTTTTAGTGCTAGTCTTTGAGTGAGTCTTGCTTCTCTTACAGAGCTTTGTATTGTAATTATTATTTACCATTTTAACCGTGGGAACGTGCACTTTATTCTGATGTAAGTTTTAGTAACATTAACATTTTGTACATTGTGATAGTTGTGACTTAGTCGTACGAATCTGTTTATAGACAGGTGCAAGCCACGCTTCCCACTCTTGTAAATAAAATAAAGTCATGTGTGTACATTTTGTTTAAAACGGTTTAAAAGATTGTAACTGTAACTTTTATTTGATGTTTTTCAGTTTTAATTAGTTTAGTTATTGTTGAGGAACCTGTATTTGTGCGGGCCAAGGAAACACAATTGTCAGCCATTTTGTGGTCCGAGGGCCGATTTGATTGTAAGCGATAGCGTGTGTTCCTTGCGGCCCGCGCCGTTCTCTTATCTATGCGTGCGAGTGAGGATTTTGGGGCTGCTGAAAATTGTCTGCTGCTGTAGCAATAAAGCTTGTTTGCCGTCGCCGCCTGCTGTGGTCTCCATTTTTACTGACTCCGCTGCCTGTGTCCTGTCCTTCTACGCTCCACCACTCCATTACACAAACATACAGTCATTTGAGCACCAATGAAAAACTGTCCGTTGGCTGACAGCTTTTCGAGACCTATGTCGTAATCAATTATGGCAGTGGTCGGAAGAAGGATGTCGTAAACCATGCAGACCTATGGCGTAATCATATATATGGAGTGCCGGGTCGGAAGAAGGAAGCGAAGGTAATACATGCAGACCTAGCGTAATCCAATTATGGCAGTGGTCGGACAGAAGGAGGCTTGTGAACGAGTGCAGCCTATGGCTAACAGATTAAAAAAAGAGAGAAGAAGAGAGAGAGGAGAGAGAGTAGAGAGAACGAGTATGGAGAGAGGAGAGAGAGAGAATATAATGAACCTAAACTTTGATACTTAACATGATGATTTTGCATTCAACAGAGGAGGGCATTGTAATTTTGCACTATTGGCAGTACCAGTCTGAAGCATGCTATCACATTTAAAAGAAAGATTTTTTTTGCCAAAGCCCAAACCCGCTACAAAGTATTACGTCACTGAAGGAGTAGCTTCATATCCACCGAGGCTGTCAGCGACCTCCGAAAGGTTGGGTACCATATGAGACTGGAAACGACATGACGTCCAAGCACGTACGAAACACGAGGCGTGTCCGCCCCGGTTAAAAAAAAAAAGATTTTTCCATTAAAACGATTTGGGTTGTTTTGCGGCGTACGCAACGGGGCCGGTTTGGCACCTAAATTTGAGTTACCTTAACAAATGTGAGCAAGTGCTCTTTGTACGTTTTTACAATAATCCCGCCCCGGTTATCAGATCCATGCAATTTCATTACTGTACTGTTAGTAACCCGGGAACCGGAGCAGACGACGCTTTTGTTTTGAAGCGCGGCGTGTTGCGTAACGCCACATGGCCTTCACACAGCCGACCGGCGATAGCCGCGTGCGCGCCATTTTCAAATCTGTTTACTCCCTTAATATTTTGACCGCTTGTTTGTTTACCTACTCTTTGTTCACCTAGTCCTCTTTATGCACTAAGCCATTTGTAATATAATTTGGCATCTTAGAATGTTTATCCAACGTTTATTTAGACGCAGGATCGAGCTTAATCAGTAGCCGATGCCTCTCTAGGTCTATTCTTTTTATAGCCGTCGTCTGCATGGCGCGTTCTCTGTTTAGTACTAGTGAATAGTAGTGAATCGTTGTTTTGACTCGATTACAGTAATTCTGTGTCGATCAATGCTTTGTCGTATAGTATTTTGCTTAGCTGACTTCATGTTTAGGGTTTATTTTGGGTTGAAATTAACTTATTAAGTATTGTGTACTGTAGAAGCTAAGTTGTATTCATAGACTACTTGATATCACTTTATCAGCGATGCTGCGACTAGATGACGCGCCCCAGGCGAAAGTTCGCACCGATTGTTTTAGTGCTAGTCTTTGAGTGTGTCTTGCTTCTCTTACAGAGCGTTGTATTGTAATTATTATGTACCATTTTAACCGTGGGAGCGTGCACTTTATTCTGATGTAAGTTTTAGTAACATTAACATTTTGTACATTGTGATAGTTGTGACTTAGTCGTACGAATCTGTTTATAGACAGGTGCAAGCCACGCTTCCCACTCTTGTAAATAAAATAAGTCATGTGTGTACATTTTGTTTATACGGTTTAAAAGATTGTAACTGTAACTTTTATTTGATGTTTTTCATGTTTTAATTAGTTTAGTTATTGTTGAGGAAACTGTATTTGTGCGGGCCAAGGAAACACAATTGTCAGCCATTTTGTGGTCCAGAGGGCCGATTTGATTGTAGCGATAGCGTGTGTTCCTTGCGGCCCGCGCCGTTCTCTTATCTATGCGTGCGAGTGAGGATTTTGGGGCTGCTGAAAATTGTCTGCTGCTGTAGCAATAAAGCTTGTTTGCCGTCGCCGCCTGCTGTGGTCTCCATTTTTACTGACTCCGCTGCCTGTGTCCTGTCCTTCTACGCTCCACCACTCCATTACACAAACATACAGTCATTTGAGCACCAATCAAACATACTGTCCGTTGGCTGACAGCTTTTCGAGACCTATGTCGTAATCAATTATGGCAGTGGTCGGAAGAAGGATGTCGTAAACCAGTGCAGACCTATGGCGTAATCAATTATGGCAGTGCCGGGTCGGAAGAAGGATGTCGTAAACCAGTGCAGACCTATGGCGTAATCAATTATGGCAGTGGTCGGAAGAAGGATGTCGTGAACGAGTGCAGACCTATGGCGTATTCAGTTATGGCAATGGTTGGAGGAAGGATGTCGTAAACTAGTACTCGGAGTTTGGGTTAATTCCCTTGTTTGGTCGCTGCTCCTCGACACACACGACAACCTTTGCAGTACTGTTACTGACTGCGCAGTGAGTAGATAATTATGGACAAAGGGTAGGTAGGTAGTGTTGCTTAATGTCCTCAGATGTCGGTTGACATATTAGGGGCAAGCTGAGACCAATGCCGAAGCATGGTTCAATATAGCTTTACGTCCACGGAAACCAGAAGGCTCGTTAGGACGGACAGCCCAGGACGGCCACCTCGACTTTCACACAGCTCCTGAACTAGATGTGAGCAAGTGCTCTTTGTACGTTTTTACAATAATCCTGCCCCGGTTATCAGATCTATGCAATTTCATTACTGTACTGTTAGTAACCCGGGAACCGGAGCAGACGACGCTTTTGTTTTGAAGCGCTGCGTGTTGCGTAACGCCACATGGCCTTCACACAGCCGACCGGCGATAGCCGCTGGTGCGCACCATTTTCAAATCTGTTTACTCCCTTAATATTTTGACCGCATGTTTGTTTACCTACTCTTTGTTCACCTAGTCCTCTTTATGCACTAAGCCATTTGTAATATAATTTGGCATCTTAGAATGTTTATCCAACGTTTATTTAGACGCAGGATCGAGCTTAATCAGTAGCCGATGCCTCTCTAGGTCTATTCTTTTTATAGCCGTCGTCTGCATGGCGCGTTCTCTGTTTAGTACTAGTGAATAGTAGTGAATCGTTGTTTTGACTCGATTACAGTAATTCTGTGTCGATCAATGCTTTGTCGTATAGTATTTTGCTTAGCTGACTTCATGTTTAGGGTTTATTTTGGGTTGAAATTAACTTATTAAGTATTGTGTACTGTAGAAGCTAAGTTGTATTCATAGACTACTTGATATCACTTTATCAGCGATGCTGCGACTAGATGACGCGCCCCAGGCGAAAGATCGCACCGATTGTTTTAGTGCTAGTCTTTGAGTGTGTCTTGCTTCTCTTACAGAGCGTTGTATTGTAATTGTTATGTACCATTTTAACCGTGGGAGCGTGCACTTTATTCTGATGTAAGTTTTAGTAACATTAAATTTTGTACATTGTGTAGTTGTGATTTAGTTGTACGAATCTGTTTATAGACAGGTGCAAGCCACGCTTCCCACTCTTGTTGTAAATTAAATAAGTCATGTGTGTACATTTTGTTTATACGGTTTAAAAGGTTGTAACTGTAGCTTTTATTTGATGTATTTCATGTTTTAATTAGTTTAGTTATTGTTGAGGAAACTGTATTTGTGCGGGCCAAGGAAACACAATTGTCAGCCATTTTGTGGTCCAGAGGGCCGATTTCATTGTAGCGATAGCGTGTGTTCCTTGCGGCCCGCGCAGTTCTCTTATCTATGCGTGCGCGTGAGGATTTTGGGTGTGCTGAGAAAGTTGTCTGCTGCTGTAGAATAAAAACCTGATTGCTGCCGTTCGCCTGCTGTGGTCTCCATTTTGACTGACTCCGCTGCCTGTGTCCTGTCCTTCTACCACTCCACTCCATTACATATATATGGACAAAAGCTGCGTCTTGCTGTATGTATACTCCAGGTCAGAGAACTACTGGTCTGTTCCCGGCTTCATCGATCCGTATCGCCTTTACCTGTTGTCAGGACATGTCATAGATGTTTATGAAAGTTTTATCTTTTGTGACAACATCGGTAAGTCGTTTGGGCTTTTGCTGTTCAGAATCGGCAAGCATCTATTAAGCACATCTCTGCACTCTCTCTATTTGTGTGTGTGGTTTGTGTGTGTGTGTGTGTGTGTGTGTGTGTGTGTGTGTGTGTGTGTGTGTGTGTGTGTGTGTGTGTGTGTGTGTGTGTGTGTGTGTGTGTGTGTGTGTGTGTGTGTGTGTGTGTGTGGTGTGTGTGTGTGTGTGTGTGTGTGTGTGTGGTGTGTGTGTGTGTGTGTGTGTGTGTGTGTGTGTGTTGTGTGTGTGTGTGTGTGTGTGTGTGTGTGTGTGTGTGTGTGTGTGTGTGTGTGTTGTGTGTGTGAGTGTGTGCGTGTGCTGTGTGTGTGTGTGAGGGTGCGCGCGCCTGTGGTGTGTGGTGTGTGTGTGTGTGTGTGTGTGTGTGTGTGTGTGTGTGTGTGTGTGTGTGTGTGTGTGTGTGTGTGTGTGTGTGTGTGTGTGCAAGCGCGCGCCCCTGTCAGGAAACGAGGTACCCACTTTGCACACACCTTTCCATGCCGAGTTCTTGGTCATCTGCTATAGCATAATTATGCCTCACCAGTTCGATTGTATTCTCATTCAGTGCATTTTTTGCTTGTTTCTTTGTTCTCCAAACCGTCGCTAATCTCTAAGGTTAGTTGGTGCTTTGAGCCCGGTCAACCACATAGGATTATATCAGGGCCACTCTCTCTTTAAAAAAAAAAATCGGATCCACGAACAAACATTGGTACATAAACTGCGTTTAAAATTTTAAACTGTAAACTTTTTTTCTTTTCTTTTCAGGCTCCACGATTTCCGTCACACGCTTTTATGTTATGCCTTGGTGACGCAATCATAACCAGATTGTGTCAATTCGGTTGAAGTAATTGAGGTAATTTTAAAGTAGAAAGGATTAACTTTGACCTGATGTATAATTTCTCTATAGCATGTTCATAAAAAAGAAAGATATTTATCACCGTGCAGGACATGTGGACTGCACCAAGTATATCTTTCCTTTCGACCTTTTCTGATTTAAAGCAAAAATCAGCCAAGTATGGCTATTTTCAGAATCGTAACAATCAAGCGTAGACAAGACCCCCCCCCCCCCCCCCCCCCCTTCCCCCTCTCTCTCTCTCTGAGTGGCAATAACGATGGATGCAGTAAAGGTCGATAATCTTTCAGCTGTCACCTAGTGAATAGAGGGTAATGTCCCTTGTCCTGTCGAGTACAGTCACCTGAATGTGCTTCCGTTTCCGGTGGAGACATCGAGCGCTGTCTAGTCCACAGGCACTAGACGTTGACTAATACATATACATATATGTATTCCATCA
This sequence comes from Alviniconcha marisindica, assembly GCA_018857735.1. Classification (NCBI taxonomy): domain Eukaryota; kingdom Metazoa; phylum Mollusca; class Gastropoda; family Provannidae; genus Alviniconcha; species Alviniconcha marisindica. The sequence continues at coordinate 49,517 of JABMCL010002934.1, forward strand.
GTCAGGTTTCTGCCAATTCTATTACAAAGCAAGGCTTCTCATTCGTTGGACTAACATAGATATGATTAAATCAAGTCAGGTCAAGTCGATATACTTCAATCATCCCTCAGAGGGCAATTCAGCTAACTACTAAGGCTCATTAAAAAACCAAAACAACTTTATATCATTAAAAAATGCACACACACCCCCCCAAAAAACAACAACAACAACAAAACAACAACTTTATATCATTAAAAAATGCACACACACGACCCCCTCACAAAAAAAATCTAAAAAATCAGAGCATCGTCAAAAGCATTCAAACTGGTAATGATAAACAGACATACTGGATTAAAAAATAAAAAAATCCATAACAAAAATTATCACATCAGAAAACATCCTTCTAGCTCATCTGCCCGGACATCCACATACATACACACCCACACCCACACCCACACCCATACTCCTCACCCAACCTACGTACACACACCACTACTATCATTAA
>JABMCL010002934.1:60000-65000 GCA_018857735.1 Alviniconcha marisindica
AGATGCACAAAGGCGAGATAGGAAAATGTGAGATGCACAAAGGCGAGATAGGAAAATGTGAGGTGTGCAAGGGTGAGATAGGAAAATGTGAGATGCACAAAGGCGAGATAGGAAAATGTGAGATGTGCAAAGGCGAGACAGTAAATGTGAATTGGGGAAAGTTGGGAAAGGTGAGATAGGGAAAGTGGGGAAAGGTGAGATAGGGAAAGTTGGGAAAGGCGAGATAGGAAAATGTGAGACGGGGAAAGTTGGGAAAGGTGAGATAGGAAAAATGTGAGATGGGGAAAGGCGAGACAGGAAGATGTGAGATGCGCAAATGCGAGATAGGAAAACAAGAGATGGGTAAAGGCGAGATAGGGAAATGTGAGTTGGGGAAAGGCGAAATAGGGAAATGTGAGTTGGGGAAAGGCGAAATAGGAAATGTGAGGTAGGGAATGACGAAATGGGAACCATGATGCTGGAAAAAGCCGAGACAGGAAAAGACGAATCGGGAAGTTCCGGCAAAAAAGAGGTTGATTATAGCGTTGCCGAGGGATAGAAACATGAGAGCAGTGTACGTGTGTGTGTGTGTGTGTGTGTGTGTGTGGTGGGGAAGGGGAGAAGGGGGGGCGGGGGGGGGGACGGGGGCGCGGTGTTAACGTTTATGGGGATCCGTGTTTGGACCGAACATGGGTGACGGAATAACCGACCTTCACCCGTTCCCCGGAATACTGACTAGGGTTCGAGGGAAGGTGGGTTATTCCATTGTTAGTGCTTAAATGGGTGGGCGGGTGGAGGGATTAGTTCCTAGACGTTAATGTTTCATTGCACAGTTAGGGCAGAAGAGAAAGAGAGAGAGGGAGGGGGGAGGCGGGAGAGAGAGATAGAGAGAGAGAGAGAGTCGTTGTTGGTTGTGGAAGATCGGCGCCAGAAGACAAATAGAAGGTATTCCAATGTTTCAAATAGGGTGGTGTTGAACGTGTGTGAGTGTGCCTGCGTGTGTGTCAGTGAGTGTGTGTGTGTGTGTGTGTGTGTGTGTGTGTGTGTGTGTGTGTGTGTGTGTGTGTGTGTGTGTGTTCATGTGTACAGTCGTAGTGTTCACACACACTCACACACACACACACACACACACACACACACACACACACACACACACACTCACTAAAAACGTCTTCAGAACCTGAAAAACATAGTTCCCTTGATCACGAGCAGTTCTCAAACGATAAGGGGGAAGAAAAAGAAAAATTAACGCAACCCTATTTTCTGCAGGAAGTCGGCCAACTTGCGACAAAATCCGTCATTTTGCTGGTAGCCATATGAACCGTGATCAAAGAAGCACGCGAACGTTCACACACACACACACACACACACACACACACACACACACTCTCTCTCTCTCTCTCTCTCTCTCTCTTCTCTCTCTATCTCTCTCTCTCTCTCTCTCCTCCCTTCTCTCTCTACCTCTCACACACACACACACACCACACACACCAATGCACACACACACACACACGCACACCCACACACACACACACACACACACAAGCAGCAGCAACACAACAAAAACACAACAACAGCAACAACAAGCGGAAGCGGGAATAGCTCAGTGGTTATAGAGTGTCGGACTCGTGACCGAAAGGTCTGGGAATTGGGTCCCTGCAGGAGTGGCGGGAACATTTTCTTCTCCAGGGTCGACTTTCTGTGCTGACTCTTATTTCGGTATCCGTTCCACCCCCGTGTTACCGCAGCAGCGCGCAGAAGATCCCGGCCATTCTGCCAAAAGTGCACGTAGCAGGTTACAACTAAACACGCATGCACCTTACGTATGTGGCTTTGCATGAAATGACGTGACATGGTGTATGGTTGTATGGTGTACACAGAACGCGCCGAGATGGCAGTAGTTTCACGTGGCACAAGCCATATAACAAATCAAACAGCGCTGTAAGTACACCACTTCGGTGGATATTCAAAAACGTGCGAGCGCATAAAAGCGCTCGAGAGCGGAAACAGCGCTATATAAAAGCAATCAACATCAACAACAGTAACAACGACGGCAACCGATCAATAACATTCAACAAAATTAACATCGGCAGCAATACGCCCAACAGCAGCCTAAAAAAGAGTAGCTACACTATCAGCTGAGATTTTGCGTGCAGCATAATGGATGGGGGATGGAAGACAGTGCTCTAAATATTCCTAACGTTTCATAATGCTCTAAATATTCCTCACGTTTTATAGTGCTCTACATATTTCTAACGGTACATAGTGCTCTAAATATGCTCTAAATATTCCTCACGTTTTATAGTACTCTAAATATTCCTAACGTTTTATAGTGCTCTAAATATTCCTAATGTTTCATAGTGCTCTAAATATTCCTAACGTTTCATAATGCTCTAAATATTCCTCACGTTTTATAGTGCTCTAAATATTCCAAACGTTTGATAGTGTTCTAAATATTCCTAACGTTTTGTAGTGCTCTAAATATCCCTAACGTTTCATAGTGCTCTAAATATTCGTAACGTTTCATAGTGCTCTATATATTCGTAACGTTTCACAGTGCTCTAAATATTCCTAACGTTTCATGGTGCTCTAAATATTCCTAACGTTTCATAGTGCTCTAGCGATTCCTATCGTTTCCTGGGGCTCTAGCCCTGCTACAACCATCCATGATGATTGACAAGGCTCAAAGCACCAATTACCAAACTAACTAACAACTAACTAACTAACTAACTAACTAACTAACTTCTAGTGCTCTAAAGATTCCTAGTGCTCTAATAATTTGTTAAGTGACCAAGTACCCTAACGATTCCTGACTTTTCTTAGTGTTTTAACGATTCCTGGCGTTTCCTAGTGCTCTAACGATTCCTGACGTTTCCTAGTACTCTAACCATTCCTGACGTTTCCTAGTACTCTAACCATTACTAACGTTTCCTAGCGCTCTAACGATTCCAGACGTTTCTTAGTGTTTTAATGATTCCTGGCGTTTCCTAGTGCTCTAACAATTCCTGTCGTTTCCTAGAGCTCTAACGATTCCTAGTTTCCTAGTGCTCTAACGATTCCTAGTTTCCTAGTGCTCTAGCAGTTCCTAACGTTTCCTAGTGCTCTAACAGTTCCTAACGTTTCCTAGTGCTCTAACGATTCCTGAAGTTTCCTAGTGCTTTAATGATTCCTGGCGTTTCCTAGCGCTCTAACAATTTCTAGAGTGTCCTAGTGCTCTAACTATTCCTAGATTCTTTGTACTCTAACGATTCCTAGTTTCCTAGTGCTCTAACGATTCCGAGTTTCCTAGTGCTCTAACGATTCCTAGTTTCTTAGTGCTCTAACTATTCCTAGTTTCCTAGTGCTCTAACGAGTCCTAGTTTCCTAGTGCACTAACGATTCTTAGTTTTCTAGTGCTCTAACGATTCCTGACGTTTCTTGTGCTCTAACGATTCCTAAAGTTTCCTAGTGCTCCAACGATTCCTAGTTTCCTTGTGCTCTAACGATGTGTGACGTTTTTTAGTGCTCAACTGATTCCTGAAGTTTCCTAGTGCTGTAACGAATCCTGCCGATTTTGTTGTTGTTGTTTTGTTTGTGTGTTGTGTGTGTGTGTGTGTGTGTGTGTGTGTGTGTGTGTTGTGTGTTGTGTGGGTTGTGTGTGTGTGTGTGTGTGTGTGTGTGTGTGTGTGTGTGTGTGTGTGTGTGATGTGTGTGTGTGTGTGTGCAATTGCGTGACGTTGTCTTGAGGTGCTTATAATTCTATGTTCTCTGTGTGTGTGTGTGTGTGTGTGTGCGTGCGTGCGTGCGTGCGTGCGTGGTGTGCGTGCGTGGTGGTGCAGTGTTGTGCGTGCTGAGTGTGTGCGAGTGTGTGCGTGTGTGTGTGTGTGTGTGTGTGTGTGTGTGTGTGTGTGTGTGTGTGTGTGTTGGTGTGTTGGTGTGTTCGCGTGCGTCCGTGCATGCTCGCGGCACGCGCGCGCGTTTGTGAGTGTGTATGAGAGATAGAGAGGGGAGTGGGGAATGACGGTGGGGTGGGGGCTGGGGGCGGTTGGGCAGAGAGGGGTGTGGTCGGAGTGGCATACTAATTTTAATTTAAGAAAACCGACCGACATTCTGCTGCAGTCACCTTTTGTCGCTGATAAAAAGAAATATATAAACAACTACCAAAAAAAAATTAATAGAATTTTTCTTTTAGAAAAAAGAAGCAATTTAAGCGAATCTCAAAGTGACATCTCACAAATTACAGTGCCACGTCTGTTTCACGCGAGACAGACAAGTAGAAGCAATTTTATTAGCCGGAATATTGCAATTTACTACAAAATAATCGAATGAAGATCGAATGAAGAAAGAAGAAGACGAAGAAGAAGAACACACAAGAAAAGAAAAAAAAGAAGAAGAAGAAGAAGAAGAAGAAGAAGAAGAAGAAGAAGAAGAAGAAAAGATGCGAAAAGAAACCAATAGAAAAATAAATAAATACAAAATCATGACTCCCCCCACCGACCCCCATCCCCTCCCCCCACTACCCACCCCCAAAGTAGTAGTAGTAGTAGTAGAAGAAGAAGAAGAAGAAGAAGAAGAAGAAGAAGAAGAAGAAGAAGAAGAAGAAGAACAACAACAACAACAACAACAACAACAACAACAACAACAAGAGAGAGAGAGAGAGAGAGAGAGAGAGAGAGAGAGAGAGAGAGAGAGAGAGAGAGAGAGAGAGAGAGAGAGAGAGAGAGAGAGAGAACAAGAAATACTGTAGTAGTAGTAGTAGTAGTCGGCGTCTAGTGGTAGTAGTAGCAGTAGTAGTAGTGGCAGTAGTAGCAGCAGTGCAGCAGCAGTAGTAGTAGTAGTAGTAGTAGTAACTTGGTTATTTACGCCCAGTCATGCAGTAGTTATATCAATGCAAAAAGAAATGCTGTAAATTGTGTATTACAGCAAAACGATTACAACTATCAGTCTGTGTGTGGTGAGAGGGGAGGGAGGGGGAAACACTTCTGTAAAAAAAGGAATGGGACCGTCAAAAGTTGAATAGAAACATAAAAGAAAAAGAAAAC
>JABMCL010002934.1:95000-102500 GCA_018857735.1 Alviniconcha marisindica
AAATTGTCAGAGTACAACTGAAGCAAGCATCTGCATGGACTGACTATAACGATCGAGGTACTGGACAAGGCGAAATTGTGTTTTTCCCAATGAATGTGAACTTCCTGACCGTTTCTCTTCTTTTTTCGAGAAATCGATTGCATCTGTTCGAAGTGAGCTTGATTCACAACCTGCTACTGACACTCCCCAACTTCACTCTTTTGTTAGCAGTGAACTTTGTGGCTTTGAGCCAGTGTCACAAGAGTTGGTTTGCAAACTGATAATTATGTGCGTCTGCCCCCAAAAGCTGTGTTCTTGATTTCATTCCGACTACTTCGTTGAAAACGTTCTTAGATGACTTGATGACTTTGATTTGGAGTATTGTGAACAGGTCACCGTTGTCTGGGTCTGTTTCTCTACAATTAAAGAGACAGTTATGTCCCCCCCCCCCCCCTTCTGAAATGAACAACAACAACAGCTAAACTACCCCCCCCCCCCCTTCCTCCAAGAAAAAGCCGGCCTTAATGCGAGTATTATGTCATGTAGGATGACCTGTTTTATCCACCGACTCACACGAGAAAATGCGTCAGCCATATAGCAACGCAGTTGAAAAGTAGAGAGACGGTTCAGAAGGAAAAAATGAAAAAAGAAAATGATGGTGAATGGATCTGAAAGATAGACCTTAGGAGAAGGAAGAAGTTCCTGGCGGTGGTCAAAGCATGTGCGGCTTTATTCTAATCACAACCGTTAATTCAATAATTATGATAATTCAGTTAAATAATAAAAAACCTTTGTCTGCGTTTACTTTATTTCTTTAATGCGATTTTATCAGGTATGGCTTTTTTTTTTATAATGAATTTCACCAAAGTGAAAATTTCTTCTTCTTCTTCTTCTTCTTCTTCTTCTTCTTCTTCTTCTTTTCAAGTGCGAAACACTTCAAAGGCCTAATGCTCTCTTTGTGCTTACCTGTATAGGTCGGAGCTGCACGTTTTCACCTAAATGTTACGGCCGGGGACATGTCACCAACTCTTTCTCTGTTTCCAAACAAGGGCTCTATGGGCGGGCTCTTTGTCGTGGACCACCAGAAGGAAATGAGAAATCCGAAACATGACTGACTGCTTGCGATCTAAAACAAGATTCAAGCCCATAAACGGTTACAAAGAACGTTATTTGTATTGTTCGGGGTAAGCTTCTTTTTTCAAGCAACAAAACAGCATTTAAAACGGTGAAAACTGAGATGTAGATTACTTATCTGCTTTTGGTTGTCCCGTTTTGTTATCTTAGTTTGTGTTTTTCACACATGTAACTGTTGCTTAACTGTTGTTTCAAAGCTTGAAAAACAGGATTAGCCCGGAAATCCGCGTGCAATGTTTTTAGTCAAAATGAGTAGCGTTCTTTTTAACCTTTTGTGTGTGTGGGCGACCAGAATTAATTAAGCACAGGAGTCCTATGTGCACTTGGACCCGGTCCTAATCGTGGTTGTGATTGAAATTGTCGTTTCCCTAAAAAGACACAAATATAAAGCATAATTGAAGAAAACAATCTGTCACACTTTCTTCCGAAAATGTTCCTAACAAAGAGGCAACCTGAAAGGTGGGCCAGATGGCTGTGGGTCGATCGGAACAGCGCCCTTGAGCACAGCATTTAAAGAGCCGAAAGCTTTTCATTTCTCACGTGCAATTTGCCCAACTGATACACCGTTCTGCCAACCACCTGCGCGGCATATTTTGATCTTCACCCGAAGCATCACCTCCTGTCAATAATCCATTTGGGATTGACAGAGAACAGGAAATGGCGTAAAACCCCTCTTTTCCTTCCATTTAGCCTGCAGTTTAGACAACAGCAGGCCTCGTCCATCGTAGGCACACATTAGGATCACTTTAGGTGCGGAAGTACAACGTTGACATTCAATTTTTGTCTCGAACAGACGATGCTGATCAAGGTCGATTCTCGGATGAACTTAGTACTTAGCTTAGCGGGCAGCTCAAGATTATTCAGAATTATTTTACTCTAGACTAGTTAAAAACACGACACTGAATCACAGATTTGTCTAATTCACTGTCAAAACCTCAACAAACCAAGCATACGTCTATCTCTCAGTTAATGCACAGCAACACGTTTTGGTCTCTATATTTATAAACCCTATGCACTCGCGAAGGAAACGTTCTTTAAACGCGTGTAAACAGGAGCAGAGTAAAATATTTTATTCCGAAACATATTCCTTTTAAAAAAAACTGACCATTTCCCCGGAATCGCTTAAACCCCCACCCCCACCACCACCCCACTACCACCCCCACCACCCCCCATCGCTCTTGCCCTGTAAAAACCTATGTGACTGACGGGGCTCAAAGCCCCAAAAACCAAAATAATAACTTTTAATTCCCGCCAGCCCCCGATCCCTTTCCCCCCCCCGAAACAAACACACACACACCCCCCCCCCCCCCCCCCCCCCCCCCCCCCCTCATCTGAGGCCAACGAAAATGGGAAACGTCAGACTTAATTTCAAAACTCTAAAAACTTTACGGGTCAGGTTTACTGTGAAACGAAACAAGGCGTCTCTTTGATGCTCTTTTTGTTGTTGTTGTTTGTGTGTGTGTGTGTGTGTGTGTGTGTGTGTGTGTGTGTGTGTGTGTGTGTGTGTGTGTGTGTGTGTGTGTGTGTGTGGGAGAAATTTGTGTGTGTGTGTGTGTTGTGTGTGTGTGTGTGTGTGTGTGTGTGTGTGTGTGTGTGTGTGTGTTTGGGGTTTTGTGTTTGTGGTGGGTGTGTGTGTGTGGTTGGTGTGGTTGTTTGGGGTTAGTTTGAAAGGGGGGGGGGGTTTTGGGGGGGGGGGGGGGGCGGGGGAACGGAAAAAGGGGGGGGGGGTACCCAAGCCTCACCTTCCTATTCAGTGCTCGAACCCCCCCTGCCTGTCTGCAGCCTTGAACGGGGCTTGGGAAGCCTCAACAAAACGGTTTTATTTGAAAAATTTCCTGGGTTGTTTTTGGTTGGTGGTGGGGGGGTTGGTTTTTGTCTTTGTTGTGGTTGGGTTTTGGTTTTGTGTGTGTGTGTGTGGTGTGGTGTGTGTGTGTGGGGGTGGTGTGTGTGTGGGGGGTGGTGTGTGGTTTGGGTGGGGGGCGTGCGTGGTGGTGGGGGTGTGTGTGTGTGTGTGTGTGTGTGTGTGTGTGTGTGTGTGTGTTCGTAGGTGTGTGCTTTTTGGGATTTGCTCTCATACGTATTTGTGCGGGGTGGCGTGCGTGCGTGTTTGTGTGTGGGTGTGCGTGGTGCGTACTGCTGGTACGAACGTGGCGCGGTGGTTGTTTTGCGTGCGTGCGTTGGTGTGTTTTGTGTGTGTGTGTTTTTGGTGTGTGTGTGTGGGGGTTGGGGTGTGTGTGTGTGTGTGTTGGGGTGTGTGTGTGTGTGTGTGTGGGGGTGGGTGGTGGGGTGTTTTGGTTTTGGGGTGTGGGTTTTTTGGGGGGTGTGTGTGTGTGTGTGTGTGTGTGTGTGTGTGTGTTGTGTGTGTTGTGTGTGTGGTGTGGCGCGTGCATGTGTGTACGGGGGTGTGTGTTGGGAGAGAGAGAGAGAGAGAGAGAGAGAGAGAGAGAGAGAGAGAGGAGAGAGAGAAGAAGACAGAAGACAGACAGACGACAGACGACAGACGACAACGCAGACAGAAACAGACAAGACAAGAACAAAAAAAGACACAGACAAAACAAAGACGAAGAAGAAAAGAAAGAGAAAGAGAAGAGGAGAGAGAGAGAGAGAGGAGAGAGAGAGAGGAGGAAGAAGAGAGAGAGAGAGAGAGAGAAAAAGAAAGAAAGAAAGAAAGAAAGAAAGATAATCTTTATTACCAAAGGGTAAAGATTTAAGCACGTGTCGCTTTTTTCAAATCTGTCCCTGATGACAAACACAGCAACACTCAATACATCAAACAAAAAAAAAAGAGAGAGAGAGAGAGAGAGAGAGAGAGAGAGAGAGAAAAGAGGAGACGACAGACGACAGAAAAAAAAAAAACAGACAGACAGAGAGAGAAGAGAGACAGAGACAGAGCGACCTCATTTTCCATACTGACACATGCAAGATGACATTATCTTCTATCTCTGTGAATATCTCCTTTGTTACACTAGAGACATCCGTGGTGTAGCATATATTACCCTGGTTTCTGTGCTAATTTTTGGTATTGTTTGTTGGATTGTTTTTGTCCAGTCGCCCGTACTCTCAGCCGTGAAGACCGAAGTTCCCCTTTTCCTTTTATGCTAACTGGGAAAAGGGGTCCTTTTTCAGCCCAGAACAGAGGCTGCTGACAAAATCATGACTGGTGTTTTATTGCCCTTAGCCAGAAAAATAGGGGTGAAGTAAAATGTATGTTGCGGGAAGCGTTCCATGCTCGGATTACTTTCGGCTATAATAAATGCATTTTTAATGCGCCAAATACCTCCCATGAATATGCATGTGTGAGGCCAAAAACGCCATACATAAAATTAAAATTAAAGCTTAATTTAATAATGCATTTTATAATTTATTCACTGTATTCCTTTCCCCCCCCCCTGATTCCCAAAGTGCAACGCACACACACAACCCACACACCCAACCCCACACAACACACACACACACACGCACACGCGCACGCACGCACGCACGCACGCACTACTGGACGCAAAGCACGCACCACGCCGCACGCACGCACGCACGCACGCACGCACGCCCCGCCCGCACCACACACACACACACACACACACACACACACACACAACACACACACGCAAAACACCCCCCAAAATAGGTAAACTGAAGATGCGAGATTTTTAAAAAATGATGTGGGTGTATGGAAACCGCTGCACACGCCACCGTCTCACCAGCTTCGGTGAAACCTCAACCCGAAGCCGAAGGACATCAAAAAAGCAAACAAAAAGACAAAAAAAAACCCCGGGGAAAACATAGTCATTTGCCATTAAAAGGCGGGGTCCTATTAGCTAAGTTTGGCCCTTTTTAAACCTCCATCCCCAAAGCATCCGCGGCTCTGATTCTCCGGGGGATCAACCCTGGGTAGAATAAAACATGCATGACGCGATAATGATTATTATGATGATTGCTGTGATTGCCCTTACCCTAAACTTCCTCTCAAAAAATTTTTTTGTTTTGGGTTTTTGGGGGGTTTGTGGGCCTTTAAAAGTTTTTTCCATTGGGTTTTTTCGATGCGGTAGTGGCTGATTTATTATAACCCTCGTGCTATATCCTGGTTTGTTTTTCGGATTCACACAGGTCAAACAGAAAAATTTTTAAACAAAGGGGACCAAAAAAAAAATTACGACAATTTTGGGAAAGAAAAAAAAACAGTAAGCGGAAACGGGGGGGGGGGGGGGGTTTTTGGGGGGAGAGAGAGAGAGAGAAGGAGAGAGGGGGGAAAGAGGGGAGAGGGGGGGGGGGAAAACAGACGAGACAGAGACAGAGACAAAACAACAGGCAGCAGGAAAAAAACCGGCAGACAGGGAGACAGAAACAGGAGACACGACAAAAAGAGACAGGCAGGCCAGGCAGAGACAGAGGTGCAGAGAGAGAACAGGTTACAGAGACAGAGAAGAGAAAAACAGAACAGCCCCCAAGAAAGAACGAACCCAAAAAAACAACAGACCCAAACGAGCAGGGAATGGAGAACAGACAGGAGAGACGAGGCAGGAGAACAGACAAGGGTATACGGGGGGAAAAAGGGGGGAGAGAAGAGAGAAGAGAGAGAGGGGAGATAAAAGGGAAAAGAGAGAGAGAGAGAGATAGAGAGAAAAGATGAGAGGGAAAAAGGGGGGGGGCCGGAAACCGACAAGGACGGGCGACAAAAAACCCCCAAAAAAAATTTAAAAAAATGAAAAATTTTTTAAACTTTTTTTTGGACAAACGAAATTTCCCCGGAATTTAAACCCGATGCCCCTGACTTCCTATATATAATTTTGGGGGATTTTAAAACCCCTCTGAAACCCCCTTTTTTGGGCTTTCCTTTCCCCACGAAACCAAAGCAGGCGGGGAAAAACGTCCCTGCTTCGCTCTGTTCCCATGGTGTCGGCATTTCCCATTTTTTTTAAACGGGAGGTACAAGGGGTCCATCCCGCCCCATTGACGTCCCTTTCCCGGGCCCGGGCATATCTCTTTTATTGATGCTAGTGTTGTCTTGGGTTTTTCTTTTTTTTATACGGGGTGACAAAATGAAAGTTGACATCTGTCCCAAACAAAAACCCTAAAAAAAACAAAACACCAACACCCACACCCCCACCCCACAAAACACAACCCCCAACCCCCACACCCCACACACCCCACACCACACAGCTTCTTCGTCCTGCCCCTCCCCCAAAGGGTAATCATTAATTTTTTTTTTCTATTGCTGTTGGTGTTTCCCCTTCTCTCTTCCCTCTGTCCCCCCTGTCTTCTGTCTGTCTTTTGTCTTTGTCTCTGTCTGTCCCTGTCTCTCCCGTCTGTCCCTCTGTTTTGTCTGTCTCTGTCTGTCTCTCTCCCTTTTTTGTCTCCCCTCTTTTCGGGCCCTGTCTTTGGTCTCTTCTCTGTTTCTGTCCTTCGCTTCTCTTTTAAAGGAAAGGGGAAAGGGGTTACGGACCGGAGGAAGGGGGTGTATTTCCCTTTCCCCCCAAAAATTTGCCCCAACAACACCCACCCCACAACACACACACCCCACAAAAACACAAAACACCCACACACACACAAAAAACACACACACACCGGGGGGGGGTGTGTGTGGTGTTTTGTGGTGGGGGTTTGTGTGTGTGTGTGTTTGTTTGTTTAAATTTTTGGCGTGTGGGGGTTGTGATTGGGGTTTGTTGATTTTTAAAGGGTTTTGTGTGGGGTTTTTGTGTGTGTTGTGTGTGTTTTGGTGTGTTGTTTTGTGTGTGGTGTTTTGGGAGGGGAATTCTCTTGGGAACTCCCGGGTTTTGGGATTGTTTGACATTGATTTGTGGAAAATATGAGGGTTTTTGTTTTTTTTTCGTTTCCTGTATACTTTCCCCCATCCAAAAGAGTTTTTTTCCCCTCCCGAGGCTCGCGGGCTAAACCCCCCCGTGCCAAAATTACTGCAAAGGAATCGTGCTAAAAACCCCCCCAAACCCTCCTCCCTCCTCGAAAAATGACCTTGGGTTTTTGGGGGGAGGAGAAAAAGGGAAAAAAAGAATAAAGAGAGATGAAGAAAAGAGAGAGAAAAAAAAAAGGAAAAAGAAAAAAGTCGTCTTCTTCGACGAAAGTCCCGGGGGGGGCTGGGTTGGGGTTTTCGGCATCAAGTATTTTTTAACTCCAAACAGAATTTTGACCCTATTTTTTTCCCCCGAGAGATTTTAAGCTGTTTTTAAATTAAGACGATACTATACAAAGCATTTGAGAGACGGGGGGAAAGACGTGGCCACAAAACCCCAACCCTTTTTGGAAAAGGGGAGCCGAACGGGATCCAACCGAGGGGCCCTTTTGTTACCCCCTAACGCCTTACCGCTAGGCCAAACCCTTTGTCCCCTCACTTTTCCCACGAAACAAATTAAAAGGACCAAACGCTGCCCTCTT
>JABMCL010002934.1:140000-145000 GCA_018857735.1 Alviniconcha marisindica
GAAGACTCATAATTATGTGCACTGGAACGTTTGGCCCCAACATCGGGCTTACTAACCATGAAATTACCATTGCCACTCGCGAAACACTCAACTAAAAACAAACGACATTTTTTTCCCGAAACAGTTTGTTGTTGTTGCTGTTGTTGTTTTTGTTGTTATCGTTTTTGTTGTTGTTGTTGCTGCTGCTGCTGCTGTTGTTGTTGTTGTTGTTTGGTTGGCTAGTTGCTTGGTTGTTTTTCCGCGACCTTTTATTTTTATTTTTATTTTTTTCCTTCTTCAGATCGTCAAAATAGTTTATTATCTGTCCAACCCCTCGCCCAACCCCTCTAAAACCTTCATCCGCACCAGAGATAAGGAAGTATAATGCAAGAAACCATTAATTATGTTCACAGAAAGAGGAAGTCTGGTTAGGACTGACAAAGGGGCATGCACGTCTTGTTTCCAGGGGCATGCACGCTGGAAACAAGACGACGTCCTAACGAGTTGTCGTTCGTTACCATGTGCATATCCACAGAGGCCAGACAGCGCACGCTGAAGACTGCAGAGAGGCCGGAGAGTTATGAATGCAGATAATTCATTCTCTCCTTTCCGCGTGCTGTCATTTGGGAAGAAGACGCCGTGCTATTCCGAGCTGATTTCACTGTGAGCTGGGGCCATTTTTCATCTTTACACCCTGGCGGTAGCACGGTTCTCTCTCTGTCTCTGTCTCTCTCTCTGTGTCTCTGTGTGTGTGTGTGTGTGTCTCTCTCTCTCGTGTGTCTCTCTCTCTCTCTCTCTCTCTCTCTCTCTCTCTCTCTCTCTCTTCTCGTCTGTCTCTGTCTGTCTGTCTGTCTGTCTTCTGTCTTCTCTCTCTCTCTCTCTCTCTCTCTCCTCTCTCTCTCTCTCTCTCTCTCTCTCTCTCTCACACACACACACACACACACACACACACACACACACACACACACACACTCTCACTCACACACACCCCTTAAAAAAAAAGAGGATCAAAACAAAAGAAAAACACCCCAATACCGCAAATGTTAAATCTATGCTGATTTCATGCATGAAAGTTACATGCTTAAAAAAGCGGTAAAGCTCACGGAGCAGAATTAAGGAAAGGACGTGTGGCTGATTCCGGATTCACGATAAATGAACAGGAAATTGAAAACCAGTTGAGCAAACACTGATCCCTTCTCTAAATTTCCGACAGATTTGCTCGACGGAAGAGTTCAACTACAAGGCTGAGTGGCGTTTCATGTTAGTGTAACTGTATTCAGTCAGGTACACACAATCAAAACCTTTAGAGGTGTTTTGCCCACATTATGTTTGATGGAAAGAGATGAGCTGTACAAAAATCGAGAAAGCACACATGTCGATCGTTTTTATATACCGCTATTCTCCGCTCTCTGGCAAACTCACTGCCCTCGCATGTGATTCGCACACACACACACACACACACGCACACACACACACACACACACACACACACACACAACACACACACACACACACACACACACACACACACACACACACACACACACACACACACACACACACTTACTTGAGACAGGCTGGAAACAGTCTACTATTCTTTATACTCTTATTAACGTTTTGGTGGATATGAATGTATGCAGTAATTTTGTTGTTGTTGTTGTTGTTGCTTTCCCTGCACGTAGCAGAGAAACGTTAAATTCCATTGAAAATGTCAGTGTCTGCGTGTGACACAGGTACAGTGAAAAGGAGGAGACTTTTTTTTCTTTTTTCTCTCTCATTTATTCTCCATACATGACCATTGACAATACGTTTTTGTTTGTTTGTTCTTTAATTTAATCAAAATAATTATGCCAGACTCAAGACACTAGTTTACAACATCTTCTTTTGGGGAAGGTGCCGGAAAGCGATGCTTGGAGTGTGGCGCCATGCTACACTGTTAAATTTATATTTATTTATCTGTAAATCTAAAACAGAACGAGGCCCAGAGGGCTCGTGCAGAATCAACACACAATGGAGTTAATCAGCCTACGAAATGCGTAACACAAGTGCTGCAGCCAAAGACCTGATTCGCCTACGGTAACTCTCACCTGGCATGCGTGTAAATACAAGGTACATAAACTCCGCCAGAGGTACATACTCACATATATGACAGGGCAGTCTACTTCACTGTGACCCGCCGACTAACTGCCCTGAATAACGGACATAATAAGAATAAGAATAAATGGGAAAAAAGAGGATGTACCTCTGGTGGGATTTATGTACCTTGTATTTGCACGTATAGCAGGTGAGAGGTACCGTAGGCGACTCAGCTCTTTGTTGTTGTAATTATGTTACGTATTTCGCGCGCTAATTAACTCCATTGTGTGTCGATTATATATCTATAACTTTACATAATTATGGCTATCTGTATTATTGTGTCTATTTGTTAACTGATTAATTTATAAAGCACAAAATATTGTCTATAGGGACTGTTCAAAGCGCATACACGCACTCACGCACGTATTTATTAACGCACTGTAATGAACGGGACGTCACCAGGACAAACTCCTGTGCACATTTTAATGTCACTGGCAAATATATCTTGTAATCATTCTTGTAATTATCCACTGACTACGGACTGGCCACTGCCGACTGTGTTAATAGACGATTTCCGGAAATAACAGGGGAGTTACTCTGGAAGAGTGAATCCCTGCGGTAGGACATCATTTCAGACACGGACTACTGGCATAATAATATAGGTCCATGATTTCAAAATGGAGGCGGCAATCGAAAAGCGCTGGTCTGTGACAGTATCAGACCTTCAGGCATGGACCTATACTATACTGGACTGGCAGATGGCGCTATGCGCTAGAAACACTACTTTTTTTCTTCTTTTTTTGGCGTACTACGGTCTTTCGGCGGGGTCACATGCGGTGTGTCCGTTTGGAATGGCGGACTGACTGAATCGACTGCGAGCGTTCATTATTTACACCGTGTTCTTGATTAAGAAGAAGAAATGTAAAAAAAAAAAAAATTCATCGGTAGCCTCTGCTGCATCGTCAGTAGCGCTTCATGGCTTACCAGAAGCAGATCACTGCGAGCAGAAGATCGAATACAGAACCAGGAATAGCGAAGCCAGTTGCTCTATTCCATCACTCGCATCGGATTGTGGATAGCAGTCGACAATCTTTCCAGGTATCTCACCTAAAGATTACTTCAACTATGGTAAGTTCTGAGGTGTCGATAATTTCTCGTATAAACTGATATCTCAATAGATCGACAGCTCTGTGAAGCGATATGTCCATCAGGACATTTGACATCAGGAGGGTAGTGTAAACAACAAAAACACTACACCCTGTTTACATGCACTTCAGCAGCGTGTGTGTACTGTTAATTAATACAATATTCACTGAATTTGTTCAGATTTAGAGGTGGTACACTGTTGAGAACAATGACTTGAAATTCAGAAATCACCCAGAAATAGATCTAAGGATAGATCAAAATGTGCAACTATCACGTAACTCATGTAAGTAAGCAGAATAATATGCCAGAGAAATCTGCATAAGCAGACAAAAACAAACATAATAACAACATATGATGCAGAATTTATTGGAGATGGGTGTAAAAAGTCACGAGGCCTGACTGAAAAGTGAGTTTTATCACACTTGTCTTTCAGTATGCTTATGCGCCATTGACGTTTGATCTAGATCTAGTTTCCGAGTAACACCGTGCAGGCTTCCTCAGTGCTGATGTCGGCAAAACAATTGATCGTGTACTGAAATCTCAGCTTTTACAGACTGTAATAAAACTCATTTTTGTTGCATTTAAAAAAAAAATATATATTCACTAGATATGAAGCCGTTTTATTGATTTAAATGACATAAGTGACCCAAAATGGCATTTAAAAATGTCCCAGGAATTTCCGGCCGTCTTCTTGGATATTACCGAAGATTTTCATATTTTACACAGTGCTTACGTATACATTTGTTATTCCATCCTCAAAGCAAAAAAATACAACTGGCTCCCTAACACACACACACACACACACACACACACACACACACACACACACACACACACACACACACACACACGCGCGCGCGCACACTAACAAACAGCAACAACTACAAGCAAAAAGCAACTGGGCACGTCACATCTCTTGCTAATGGTCATTTGACTGGCTCAGACGCTCCTTTCGTGTGCAAAATTCCGACCGCTTCGAGTAATAAAAAACGATATAATTTTGCTGACATTGGACTGGCTGTGGGGACGCCCGCAGGCTTTGCTCCAACGAAGGAATGTTTCAAGCGTTCGCGTTGGTTTGGCAAACGGCACAAAACGGACGCCTTCACAAAACTGGGGGAACCTACTATCAGAGCTGCATGTACCCCACAGACAGTGCTTGGCCGACATTTCTAATGCCTTTTCTGCTTCTTTGACCAATATCTGGCCATCTTTCCCGCGGTTTTACTGTACCCTGCGCTACACCCACAGGCACTTACCGAGTGCAGTCCCCTGGATTTCCGAAGATCGTCTATTTTCTTTTACATTATATTTTATAGATTGCCTTGGGTTTTACGTCATTTGAGTTTTACGTCACATAATATTCATTACATCACCTCTATTACACGTCATTGTCATGTCAGCATTCTTCCAAGCATTGAACAGAAGATAAATTATTTCGCTTCTAATCTCATTTTTCATCGTTTTTCACCGTTTAACTGTTGTTCAGGTGTCGTCTTGTAGCTTGACAAAGGGGATTACCCCACAAATGTGAAGATTGTGTGTTTGTGTCCTAATAAATAAGCTTTCTTTTGAACACTTTATGTGTTTGTATTGCCTTGGTTCGTCACACGCACTCGACTGACTGCCCACGTAAAACAGGTCCACAAACCCCACATCCTGTTATGCAGTCCTGCCCCCTATACAAGGTAAGCAGAACTATCACTGGTGGGAGCTGCCACAAGTATCATGTTTGTCGCGACAAAGGTTTTGTCACAACAAACACGTTTTTTTTTTTTTGTCGCGACCAAAACACGTGT
>JABMCL010002934.1:155000-157500 GCA_018857735.1 Alviniconcha marisindica
GCGTGCGTGCGTGTGCGTGTGCGTGCGTGCGTGCGTGTGTGTGTGTGTGTGTGTTGTGTGTGTGTGTGTGTGTGTGTGTATGTATGTGTAGGGGAAGAAAATAGAGGCACAGGCAAAAAGAGAATGCACTGGCCCGTAGTCAACGTGAACGATGAAACGAACTAAGCTTGCTGATGGCCATTTTTCCTCCGCTCAAAGTGTTATCAGCAGCACACACGCCGGATTTAGGCGGCGGTTGGACCCCGCTGCACTATCAGTGAGGCATATTTATTGTAAATTAGTCATCTCTTCTCTGCCACATGGACCTGCCCAGTCCGACAGCCTCTTCTCATTTGCGTGGGGAAATGTTTGCATGGCAAATGGCAGACTGCATGATAATCTATCACTACTCGGCGTTTCGTCCCAGACACAAATAAAGCACAGAAGGCAGAAGTTGCAACGTCAAGAACCAATTAACACACGAAGCAGGGTAAAGTTATAATCTTTACTCCAAGAATCTGAAACAAGTATGACTAAAACAAGATCCAAACAACCAAAAGGTTCAAAAGAATTGTTATTTAAGTGTCATCTTGTAGCTTGATAAAAACGGGATTACCCCGAAAATTTTGTCCTAATAAACAGTAAGTACGTAAACATGATGCTTAACGTCCACAAAAGCCGTACGGCTTATTAAGGACGGGGAGAAGGGGGGAAGGTGTTATGGAGGTGGGGGAAGAGGGAGACTATTATACCTATCGCTACCTGTCACCACCAGAATGACTCCTGTATTAAGATGGGCAGTGATGAGAGCCATTTTAACGTTTCATTAATTGTGGGGGACAAAGTCACAAGACAGTGTCCACAGACCACAATATTTGAAGAAAAAAAGAGAGCCGAAGCGGATTCAAACCGAGGTTCCTATGCTTACCAGCCTAACGCCTTACCGCTAGGCCAAACCCGCTCGCGCCTAATAAATAGCGTTTGTTTGAACCTTTTATGCCAGCAAGTGTTCCGCAAGCATACATATTCCTCACATTCAAAACAGTATTGACAAAGCATACTGAAGTTGCTGCTCTAGGCCACAAGATGTGACAGTTTATTAACTGTTTCTTGCAAAGCTACATGTTACTTATATTTTGTCTTTACTTAACTTAATTGAACAATTTTCTTTTAGTACATTACCTTAAGCTTTATAAGCCTTGGACAATTTGATCACATATGTGACCCTCGTTGAAAACGTTTTCGGGCTGGTCCGCCATGACACAGTCGGATTGGAGCACACTCCAAGCCGGCTGTGCAGCGCCAAAACTTTAGTATGTAGGAGGAAAAATTGGGTCTGTAGCCCTGACCTTTAAGACCTATAGCAGCAACTACCTGCTTACCAGCCTACAGCCCGTTCTTAACTGGGCGAATGTTTGTTCGCCGAACATACTTCGGACAGTTCGACGAACTATGATTCGTCTCTTAACTGAACTTTTAGTTCGCCGAATATGGTTCGGACAGCTCGACGAACTATGATTCGTTTCTTAATTGAACTTTTAGTTCGCCGAACAGGGTTCGGACAGTTCGAAGAATTTACTTGTTCTCAACTGGCTTGTAATGAGATGCAAGCTTCGGCCCGAACTTGCGGCAGAAGCGCAGCAGACAGCATGATCGAAAATGTAGGCTAAAGTCAAGTCAAGTCAAGCCAATATACTTTAATCACCCTCACAGGGTAATTCAACTAACTACTATCTCATTCTGGGTCTCCGAGACAAGGCTGCGCCTCCCACAAGTCAACAAATAAAACAAATTCCCTCCGAAGCGTGTGAAGAACCTAACGACACCGTCATCCATTTTTATTTTTATTTTTTTCTTCATCACAGGAGAGCTATGCTCTCAGCCAATCAGAAGCAATGTTCGTCGAATAAGGCGAATGTTCCCAGAACATGTTGAGCGAAGCTTTTTGGACCCCAAATATAGCTTCGACGAATACCTCCAACTAGGTTAAAGAAGTTCGCCCAATTAAGAACCAACTAGCTTCGCCGAATACTTCCAACTAGGTTCGCGAACAAACATTTTCCCAATTAAGAACGGGTTAACGCCTTACCGCTGGGCCAAACCGGCTCACGCCTAATAAATACTAAGTAAGTAAACATGGTGCTTAACGTCCACAGAAACCGTACGGCTTATTAGGGACGGGGAGAAGGGGGGGAAAGGGGTATGGAGGTGGGGGGAGAGGGAGATTATATACTTATCGCTACACTGTCACCACCAGAATGACTTCGGCATTAAGATGGGCAGCGATGAGAGCCATTTAATGTTTCAGTAGGAAGTGACGGACAAAGTCACAAGACAGCGTCCACAAACCACAACCTTTTCTGAAGAGAAAGGAGAGCCGAAGCGGTATCGAACCGAGGTCCTTCCGCTTACCAGCCTAACGCCTTACCGCTAGGCCAAACCGGCTGACATTAATAAATAGCGTTTGTTTGAACCTTTTATGTGTTTGGGCCTTACTCCAAGCCTCCCGTTCCTGCACCGT
>JABMCL010002934.1:175000-180000 GCA_018857735.1 Alviniconcha marisindica
GGAATTTGCACGCTAACATTCAAAATCGTTTGCACGAAACATGTGCGCTTTTTCTATCATTGGAACCTGTTGAAAACCCCACATACATTTTAAAAAGAATTATAAAAAAAATTTGTCTCCACAAAAATCTGAGTATCTGGCTGGTTCGATCTTTGTCTTTGCAGCCAAATCACCAACAGATTGTGTCAAAGACAATTCGGTGGTAAAATACAGCCCTAGATACTTACAACTATTTATAACCTCTATCTCCTCATCACCATACCCCCAAACCTCATTAGCCGCAAGGAAACCTTCTTCTTTTTTTTCTGAATAAAATTATCTTGGTCTTACCCATATTAACTGCCACTGAAAAAAATATCAGCAACGTGATTCAAAACGTCAGTCTGCCTCTGAAGAACTGTCACGCAGTAAGAAGCAAGTAGAACATCGTCAGCAAACAGCATTATCAAGATCCGTACAACATCTGGTATTATCTGCACATTATGCATACCATTCTGGGTTATCTCCAGAGCTAGCTCGTTAATCAGAAAGGTAAACAGTGTAGGCAAAAACACACACCCTTGTCCGACCCCGGTAGGACACTAAAAAAAGCAACTGGCCATCGAACACAAGACATTACACTTATGTACATGCTTTGCAAAATTCTCGGCATTTTTCCTCCTACGCCAGATTTTCTTAGCACATTCCACAAAGCACTCATCTTGGTGGTGTCAAACGCCTTTTTAAAGTTTACAAAGCATGCGTAGACTTTACCAGATTTCTTTAAAAGACATCGTTGAACAATAGCATATAATACAAACATATTGTCTGTGGTAGAATGACCCACGCGGAAACAACTTTAACCTCAACAATTTGACCATTTTAATCAGCCCACTGTGTAAGTCGTTTGTTTAAAATATGTGCAAACGCTTTGTGACGAAACGCATCCGTCACATGAATGTAACCTCCTTTTTTCTCTCTCTTTTTTTATGGGGGCAGGGGTGGGGGGGGGGGGGGGGGGGGGGGGGGCTGTGTATTAACTATGCAAAGTACAAGCAGGCGAACTTACTGGTGGGGTGTCAATTGCTGGACTATGGACATGCAAATAAAATAAATCACGTGAATCTCGTTGATGGTTCACTGGCTTGACTGCAGCTGACAGAGCTGAGGTCGTTCACTGAAGGCAACTACCTTGGCATTTGCCAAAAAGACGACAGACCGGAACGTTCGGACTGTGATGTCCCTGAGGGTTTGTTTCCGGTAATCCCTACTCTTCGCCAAGACGAGAGAGGTAAAGATCTTGTACTTTGTATCGCGTCAGAACTTGCTTCAGAAAAATGAATACTATTTAAATTTGCCGAATGTCTGTTTTTTGAATAATCGCTATGGAAAAATATGTTTCGTAAATTATTTTGACGTGCTGGAAATGGTGTAGGCCTGTTGGCTGATGTTATGATTTATGAACTATAGCGGAATGCGTTGAATTGATTAACCGAAGGCCGGTAACGATAGTGAAGTTGTAGTTATTGGGTTGTAACCTTTGTCCATTATGACAGGAAGATATGAAACAGTTATTGAATAAGGAATGGTTGAGGACAAAATGATGTAGGCGATAAATCACAGCGACCATCATAATCAGCCAAGCTCAGCATTTGGTCTCAAAGGAAAATCACGGAGAAATTAGCAAAGTATTCTGATTTACGGCGATGTGTGACAGGGTGCACGGTTGGGGACCGGTGCCGAGTGGACGCCAGGAACAAGGGCTACGTCGGATACGGACGAGCAACGGACGTCACTGCTGACGTTAGACTGGCGTCTGCCGGACGGTTAGGAGGACAGGAGGACCTAGGGCTTCCCTCCAATTTAACCGTTCCCAGGAGGCGAAGGTGATCGCAGACCACTTCTCGAGAATAACGTCAATGCTTAGGGACATCGCTGCCTACACTGTCGTCAACGCCGTGTGTGATTCAGAACCTGTGCTGGGAGAGTTGTGGTCTGATGAGTGGCTGTGTAGTTGGACTCTGGTAAAGATGTGTATTTTGTGTGCTTGGATTCGGAAGCTAAATACATTGCGTTACTTTTAACGTAAAATTTAAAAAAAAACCCAAAAAATCTTTATAAAATATTGCTTCTTTTCTTTTTTTTTTTTTTGGTGTGTGGTGTGTGTGTGTGTGTTTGTGTGTGTGTGTTTGTGTGTTTTTTTTAAATAAGGGGAAAACAAAAAAAGCATTGGTATTTGTTGAGGGGCAACGAGCGATCACAGATTAGTCAGTTTATTTATAGTATTGCTTTTTTTTTTTTCTTCATCTTTTTACACGCTTTCCCTATGATATGGATGGCACCTTGGAAACAAAAAAAAAAACTCTTTATATACCATACCCGTAAAAATTTACAAGCTCGCGGCACTACATTATCAACATCAAATCCCTTACAATCAAAAAAAAAATCATAAATGTTACATCAATATCA
Source organism: Alviniconcha marisindica (assembly GCA_018857735.1). Taxonomy (NCBI): domain Eukaryota; kingdom Metazoa; phylum Mollusca; class Gastropoda; family Provannidae; genus Alviniconcha; species Alviniconcha marisindica. Next base: position 177,449 of record JABMCL010002934.1, read on the forward strand.
AAATGATGTCGTCTGGGTCGTCTTTGCCACCACTCTCGTAAATTGGGGGAATGATACTCCATGCACTCGGATATTGCCCCGTATCGAAGACTGATCAAAAAGCAATACAATAAGAAGTTTTGCAAGGAAATTGTCATTTTGTTAAAAAGTGAATCCGGGTTTGTTCAATTTTTTTTCATTTTTTCCTCCTACATAAATGTCTAGGTATTCAATGCCTGGAGGGTCTGCAATAGGTTTTTTAAGGGCCTTCTTTTGGGAAAAATTTTGTGGTTATTTGTCGACGATCCCAAAAACCCCAAAAAGTTTTGTAAATCTTTTACCTTTGCAGTCAATGAGTTTAACTTATTCGCCTTATCTTTTGCTCTTTTGTGTTTCAGTAAACTTCTGAATGATCTCCTGCAGTTAGCATAAAACAGCCTGTTTTTGTGTTTACTCTCGATTTCCTCACACTTCGCGTGTCTAAATTTTCTCCGCCATTTCCGTGTATCTCTCCTTTGCCGCTTTGTGCTCAGCATCAAACCTTTTGCTACTTTTTGGCCCTTTGCTGACTTTACGCTTCATACATGCTGCAGCCTCAAGGAGTCCATTATTAAGTCAGTTCACAGCCTCATCCACAGAACAGCTCAACAAGTCCTTAGCTTGCGTAATGACATTTTGGAACATCTCGCCCTTAACTGCTTCAACAAAATGGGATTTTTTTGTTATCGTCCCAAACTAGTTTTTCACAACAACAACAAACAAACAAAGGTTGGCCTATGCTGCTAGAATGATCTCCTTTAGAACACAACGCTTTCTGCTAACAGAGAGAGAGAGAGAGAACTCGAACTCGAAAACTTTATTTTACAAGGATTGTAGTTTAGGTTCGGTCAATTACCTGTCTAGCAACTAGTCCTTGCTGAAGAATATATATATATATATATATATATATATATATAAGAGAGAGAGAGAGAGAGAGAGAGAGAGAGAGAGAGAGAGACAGACAGAGACAGACAGACAGACAGACAGACAGACAGACAGACAGAGATGGGGGGCTGGCGGGGGTTAAAAAAAAAGAGAAAAAAGTTGAGAAGAAAACAACAGCAAGACAATAAAAACTAAACGAAAATATAAACGCGACAGAGCGAAGACCACAGCAGACCAATCTGGAACCCACTCTAAAACCTCGGTACCACCTGTCACGTATCGCCTTTTTTTCCCCTTCCCTCAGAAAACAGCACCACAGGACAGCGAGGAGGGGGGCGGTGTGTGGGTGTGGGGAGGGGGGAGGGAGTGGGAGGGGGGGGGGGGATTGTAACGACAGCGATTGAGCGATTTAGAGTCTCGTTGCATGTGGTGTGGCTTTCGCCCATCGGCTGCTTCGTTCCTTAGCACGGCACAAAGCTGTCAATAAATTGTCATTGCCACTTCTGTTCACCCTTGCACCGAAGGCAAGACACTAATCGGAGAGAGTGGGATGAGGGAGAAGGAGAGGAAAGACCGGGCAGGGCGGGGGCAGGGCAGGGTGGGGATGAAAAGACGGAGAAGGGAGGGGAGGAGAGAGGGGGGGGGGAGGCAAAGGAAGAGAGGGGAGAGGGGGGGGGGGGGGTGTATGAAGGAAAAGAGAGAGGGGGGGAGGGGTGTACGAAAGGAGAGAGAGGGAGGGGGGTGTACGCAAAGGAGAGAGAGAGAGGGTACAAAAGAGAGAGAGAGAGAGAAGAGAGGGGGGGGGTGTACGCAAAGGAGAGAGTGAGAGAGAGAGAGAGATGAGAGAGAGAGAAGAGAGAGAGAGAGAGAGAGAGAGAGAGAGAGAAGACAGACAGAAGACAGACAGACAGACAGGCAGACAGGCAGAGAGAGAAAGAGAGGGAGGGGGTACCACAAAGAGAGAGAGAGAGAGAGAGAGAGAGAGAGAGAGAGAGAGAGAGAGAGAGAGAGAGAGAGAGAGAGAGAGAGGGGGGCGGGGGAGGGGGGGGGGGCAGAAGAGGATAGACAGAGGAAGAGAAAGAGACAAAGACAGAAGGGGAAGGTGTAGGCAAAAGAAGGAGAAACACAGACAGAAAGAGCAAGAAAGAGATGGAGGGAATGGTGATGGGGGGGAGGGGGGGGGGGCAGAGAAAGGAAACACATGAAGAAACAGAGGAGGGTAGGAGGCAAAAGAAGGAAAGACAAAGACAAGAAGAGAGAGAGAAGGAGAGAGTAGGTAGGAAAAGAAGGAGAAATATAGACTGACAGACAGAGACAAAGTGGCAGACAGAGAGGAGCTACAAGTACCCTATGTGTCGAAATAAGTGAAAACGCAGGATCGTTTTACTACCTTGACATTAATACTGTCACTGCACACTTGCTGCAGCAAATACAGATTTCACTACAAAATCAGTTTGCGGCGACAATAAAATTGAACTTGTGAGCCTGCCAAAGACAGCGCAGGGAAGTTGTGAACAGGAGCAAGATAGTTCAGCAACTCGCAGATGACGCGTTGCAGTGTGGAAGTTAGAGGGTCCCAATCCCGCAGGTGGCAAAACCCAGGAGTGTGTGGAAATCGAGGTGGACGTCCTCCCGCACCCCCCCCCCCC
>JABMCL010002934.1:197500-202500 GCA_018857735.1 Alviniconcha marisindica
AGACGGACAGACGCAGATGCAGACACAGACAGATATGGGTAGAGATCATGGGAAGTGAGACGGTGGATAAACATATATTATTTGGATGAGATGGTGAGAGACTTACTTATTGAGAGAGAGAGAGAGAGAGAGAGAGAGAGAGAGAGAGAGAGAGAGAGAGAGAGAGAGAGAGAGAGAGAGAGAGAGAGAGAGAGAGACAGACAGACAGACAGACAGACAGACAGACAGACAGACAGACAGACAGACAGACAGAGACAGAGACAGACGGACAGGCAGGCAGGCAGGCAGGCCTGCAGACAGAGAGAGAGAGAGAGAGAGAGAGAGAGAGAGAGAGAGAGAGAGAGAGAGAGAGAGACAGACAGACAGACAGACAGACAGACAGACAGACAGACAGACAGACAGACAGACAGAGCGCAACAGATAAACAGCTAAAAAAACCAGACAGAGACGAAGAGTGACTCAGACAGATGAGCAGACAGAAACAAAATAGCCAGCGATGCTGGGCAAAAACAAAAAGAAAACGGAAAGGAACTAAAAAATAAAATAAAATAAAACATCAGTGGGTGGTGGAAATCGATGGGTGAAGATGGAGGGGGTGGGCATTGGTAGGAGTGCTACATATAACACTCATGGACTGAAGCTGTGGAATAAATTCACCATGCAAGGACGCAATTAGCCGGAAAGTGACTGTAAAGACGACCGTGGCCAGTACTTTTTCTTTTTTTATCGGTAGTGGTAGCTATGGTGTGACCCGGAGGCTATTCGCTACCGCAGAGACAAAGTGTGGCAGATTTCAAACCTTCCCCGTCAGCTCCGCGGTCAAGGGGTGTAGCCTGGTATAATGGTTCCTACTTTGCATACCATATTGCCCCATAAATTAGGGGATTTCACTGTCCCCGGGAAATTCAAGTCCTTTGTTTTTCGAGAAAAGCCAGCTGCCACCAGGTGTTGCTAATCAGTCAACGGTTGTTGTTGAAGCGTTGCCCAGCTGGGCACCTGGGGGTCAGCGGTATTTGCAATTATTCTGCACTGGAAGAAAATGTTTTATCACGGGGCGAAAGGATTGCGTGCTATCCTGCCATGGAAGTAGCCACGCTCCGTCTTCGGAAGATTTATCTCCATTTTGGAGGGAGGATGATGTCCTTTCATAGTTCAGGAGCTGTGTGAGAGTCGAGGTGGCCGTCCTGGGCTGTCCGTCCTAACGAGCCTTCTGGTTTCCGTGGACGTAAAGCTATATTGAACCATGCTTCGGCACTGGTCTCAGCTTGTCCCTAATATGTCAACTGACATCTGAGGACATTAAGCAACACTACCTACCTAGGATGATGTCATTCAATGATCTTTGATTATAGTCCCTGAAGATCATCCGCATATTATTATGCAGGGCATTACATTTTAAAGTAGCTTTGCGAGGATTTATCTCCATTTTTTGGGAGGGAGTATGCTGAAATCGGTGATCTTTAATTACAGTTGCTGAAGATCATCCACACATTATCACGTAGCGCGTTACAACATTTTAAAGTAGCCTTGATGTTCCTGCTGGAGTCATGTCAGTGCGTTGTGACAGCCCAAGGCCCGAGTAAGCCAGCTGATTAATTCTTGTTTGTGGAACTTTGAAACACATCTTTGTCCGAGCAATGAGCAGAAAGAAAACTAAAGAGAAACGAGGGAAAGACCACTAAAGAAAAATGACAAGCAAGAACACTAAAGAAACAGACGAGAAAGAACACTAAAGGAAAAAGAGAGAAAGAACACTAAAGAAAAATGACAGGCAAGAACACTAAAAAAATAAAAAAATAAAAAATAAAAATACAAGCAAGAACACGAAAGAAAAAAGACGAAAAAGAACACTAAAGAAAAAAGACACAAAGAACACCAAAGAAAAATGACAATCAAGAACACTAAAGAAAAAAGACAGAAAGAACACTAAAGAAAAATGATGGGCAAGAACACTAAAGAAAACAGACAGAAAAAATAAAACACTAAAGAAAAATGACGGGCAAGAACACTAAAGAAAAAAGACGAGAAAGAACACTAAAGAAAAATGACAAGCATGAACACTAAAGGAAAAAGACGAGAAAGAACACTAAGTAAAATAACGGGCAAAAACACTAAAGATAAATGACGAAGACGGACACAATAGAAAAATGACAAGAAGGGATACTAAAAAGAAATGACAAGCGAGAACACTGAGGAGAAACGACGAGAACAGATACTAAAGAGCAATAAGGAGAAAGAAAACTAAAGACAAATGACGAGAAAGAACACTAGAAATGGCGAGGAAGAACACTAAAGAGAAATGAGTAGGAAGGGATAATAAAGGGAGAACCGAGGAGACAAACAAAGAGGGTTGGCTTGCTAATAATCTCTCTCAAAGGGAAATGGTGCGGAAGTTTATTGAGAAAAATGTCAAGCTTAATGTCCTCACTGCCAGTGAACACAAAAATCTAAACCCACTGATGAAGAACGGTCATTTTCATGGAGACATCACATCTGTGTGTGTGTGTGTGTGTGTGTGTGTGTGTGTGTGTGTGTGTGTGCCGCGCGAACCTCCCCCAATTATGAAGTAAACAAAAAGAAAAGAAAACAATACAAAGAAGCAGCAGCAACAACAACAACAACAACAACAAAAATGTTTTAAGACCGCACTCTTCCACTCACATTTCCATGTCAAATAGACCTATCACAGAAGATCGCCCCTACACCCTCCACCTCCCTCTAGAATAACAAAAACAACAAATCACCACATTATTTTGTCAAAATTATACTTTTATAACGTATACTAATATAAACCTTCTTCACAACTACGTTTTCAGACAATAATCGTCTGCGCACAGTTTCGTGTGAAGTACACCCATCACCTAGAACAAATCGCCCTGATATAACCGCACTGGTTGACTGGACGTAAAACACCAATTTATTTACCTAAAACAACAACACCCTTCCTTCCCTCAAAGGTCCTATAATATATGTTACTGTGTCCTGTTTTAGCTGTCATGACGACCTGTCTTAATCCCCAAGAGCACTTTTCCTTGACTGTAGGAGCGGCCTTTACCCGGAGTCCAGTTTTACGGTGCCATTATTCCTTGACTGATGGGGCTGATTTGATTTCAGCGGTACACTTCCGTGTCCAGTCGTATGGCTGGCCGACACACGCGCGACGAAAAGCGTCCGGCTCAGCCGGTCAGTACACTGCAACATCAAATCAGATCAAATCAAGTCCAGCTACGATTGCTATGCAATACCGGTCAAGGCTGGTCCCGGTCTAGATCTATATATATAGCTGGCTGTCCAGGACGAAGTTCAATTAAGGTTCTACTGACGTCGGGTGTTTTCGTGTCATATTTTGTGTGTGCAGTCGTTTTTACCGCCTGGGTCCCGGCCGGAAATCAGTGTGGTGTCTGCTTTGGATCTCGCTTGTGAACACGAGATTCTCTCTCTCTCTCTCTCTCTCTCTCTCTCTCTCTCTCTCTCTCTCTCTCTCTCTCTCTCTCTCTCTCTCTCTCTCTCTCTCTTATTCTTCGTCTTCTTCTTCTTCTCCTTCGATTTAGTGTAAGATTGTGTGACGCACTTTCAATTATTAGTCCCATCTTTGAATTTTAACTCATGAATTTATTTACTGTTTTCTCTCTGTACATAGAGATGCAATCGGTGTGTGTGTGTGTGTGTGTGTGGTGTGTGTGTGTGTGTGTGTGTGTGTGTGTGTGTGGTGTGTGTGTGGGTGCGTGCGTGCGTGCGTGCGTGTGCGTGTGTGTGTGTGTGTGCGTGTGTGAGAGAGAGAGAGAGAGAGAGAGAGAGAGAGAGAGAGAGAGAGAGAGAGAGAGAGAGAGAGAGAGTTTTGTCTGTCTGTCTGTCTGTCTGTAACACTGTAGAGTACAACTGAACAAACAACACCCACTCCTCCTGCCTCAGTCATTAATTTCATAAGAACTGCCGGCGCCATCTTCCGCTTGCCGTTAGTGTGATTGGGTGAAGATAGTAGTCTTGATTACCTCCCCTGTTTTTCTACCAGCCTTGACAGCTTGGAAGTTGAGCGGCCGTAAGAGGGCGCTCTCTGTCGACAGCTGAAAGATGTGGCTGTCGCGCGCCTCTCCAATTGAATGCCCTTACTTAGACGGAACTGTCCGTTACGAAGCTAGACACTAAAACATTTGTCAGTTTCGTTTCCATTTCTTTCTTTTAAAACGCAAACAAGACCTCCCCGTTTCTTCTCCATTAAAAAATAAAAAAATAAAGCAAATGCAGACAAGTATCCTACATCTCATTTTCACTGTTTATCTGTTGTTTAAGTTTATTTTGTAGCTTGCAAAAGGGGCTTACCCCGAAAATTCGTACGTTGTGCTTTGTCATAATAAATAGCGTCCATTTTAACTCTTTTTTTCTCCACTTTTTTTTTTCATTTTTTTTTTCATGTTAAGGAGCACTCTAATCTGTATAACTCTACGGCCCAAAGCATTGAAATTACACAAGGTAATGAAACTATCTGATCGTTAGGCGTGGGGGGGGGGGGGGGGGGGGAAGGCAAATTTAAAGGGGACTCGAAACACAAATGCATCCTTTTCTATCGACAAAGAATAAAATGAAACAAACATAGACACCCTGCCGTTTTCACTCGATTTCTTGTCCTGTCTGGATATATATATATATAAGTCTTGATTACCTCCCCTGTTTTTCTATATATGTATATCCAGACAGGACAAAAATCGAACAACGCAGGGTGTCTATTTGTTCATTTTATTCATATATATATATATATATATATATATATATATATATATATATATATATATATATATATATATATATATACTGATATAAAAACCCGTGTAGGTTACCTTTGTGCTTTATCTCCGTAGCAGTGACGTCATGAACAATCGTCCCGTTAGGCTGAGACTATCAGCTATAAATTATAGACTGTAAACTGAAGTCCCCCGGTTTGGCCTAGCGGTAAGGCGTTAGGCTTGTAAGCGGAAGGACCTCGGTTCGATACCGCTTCGGCT
>JABMCL010002934.1:212500-220000 GCA_018857735.1 Alviniconcha marisindica
TCCTGGCGTGAAAATTAAAGGGTTAGAGCAGATTTTGTTAGAGGTAACTCTCTCCAGCAACTTTATAGTGCAGTTCGCTTTCCTGGCGTGAAAATTAAAGGCCGGGTCAGAGCAGATTTCTTTTTAGAGGTAATAATTCTCGTCAGCATCTTTATAGTGCAGTTCGCTTTCCTGGCGTGAAAATTAAAGGGTTTGTGCAGATTATTTAGAGGTAACTCTCGTCAGAAACTTTATAGTGCAATTCACTTTCCTGGCGTGAAAATTAAAGGGTTAGAGCAGATTAGATTTTGTTTTTTGTTTTGTTTTTTACCATGGTAGAACCTCTCCGCCCTTCTACTCCCTCGCTCTTTTCCCAACCGCAACTATCGTGGAGATCTTTAACGCGTGCAGCCCTTTAAAGCACGGAGTAACCTCTGCGTTTCCTCTTATCGGACGTCGTTAGCTAGCAGCAATCCGATTCCCGATCTTTCTGCCCAGCAGTAACAGGATGTGAGTCGTAGCTGCAGATGTATTGGTCCCGAGACGTCCTGTGACAAAAGCGCGAGATTCCTTCGCACTAATTTAACGCGTGCACCGACCCCTTTCTACGTCAGAAAAAGCGAACTGCGCTATGAGGTTCCTGACGAGGGTTGCCTAAACGGATCGCAGACCTACGTGAATCGTGGTGATAAGTAGGGTCAGTTCTCCTCGTGCCATCACGTCTGGGATTGACCAATTTGCGGCCGCGGCCACGCCATCGGACGAGATTTTTTCTCGCTCTCTTCTTATAGAACAGAATGATTTGCTCCAACTCGGGGAGTCGTTTTGCCTACAGGCACAGGAACAGGGAAAAGTGTCCGTGTGCGGGAGAAGGGGTGGAGATGGGGGAAGCCGGGGAGGGGAGAGGCGGGAGGCTTGGAATTATTGGAGAGGAGAGAGAGGGAGGGAGAGGGAGGGAGGGAGGGAGAGAGGGGGAGAGGAGAGAGAGAGAGAGAGAGAGAGAGAGAGAGAGAGAGAGAGAGAGAGAGAGAATTCGAACTCGAAAACTTGAATACTCAAGGATAGTAGCGTTAGGTCCATTTGAACCTATCTAACAGCCAGTCCTTGCTATACTACAAACACAAATAGAGAGAGAAAGAGAGGGGGGGGGGGGTTAAGAAGGGAGGGAGAGAGAGAGGGGGGGAGGGAAGGGGGAGTGAGGGAGAGAGAGAGAGGGGGAGGGAGGGAGGGAGAGAGATTACAACACTTCATTAATTCATCAGAAGAACATTCCTTTGTCTGCCTTAGACCAATAATAAAAGTAAATGTTTATACAGTTTCATGCACTTAATTATTACAAAAACGAGAGAGAAAAAAGACAAGTAAATAAAAGTAAGTAAGAGTGCAGACAGTTACACTCACAATTGCGCCCTGAGACAGGAAATGAAAGAGACAGAGAGAGAAGTGGCGGAGAGAGTGAAGAAAGAGAATCGAAGCGCTAGACAGATGGGCAGACAAAACCGCGTGGGTCACAGTATGGCAAACTACATACAGTAAAAGAAAATCAATCACCAAAGGGCGACACACACGCACACACACACACACACACACACACACACACACACACACACACACACACACACACACACACACACACACACACACACACACACACACCCCCACGCACGCACGCACCACACACCCCCACACACACACACACACACACACACACACACGCGCGCGCGCGCGCACACACACACACACGCACGCACGCACATACACACATACGGACAGATGTACCAACAGAAACGCAGATAGACACACACAGGAAGAGAAAGAGACAGAAAGTTGATCAATTCCACAGCAGAATGTCTGAAACCGCCTCGGTGGCGGCTACATTTCTTCACCCAATCGGAAAACATGAGACAGGGTGTGTGTGTGTGTGTGTGTGTGTGCGTGCGTGCGTGCGTGCGTGCGTGCGTGCGTGCGTGCGTGCGTGCGTGCGCGTGCGTGCTGTCGTGTGTGCGTGCGTGCGTCGTGCGGGCGCGGTGCGTGCGTGCGTGCGTGCGTGCGTGCGTGCGTGCGTGCGTGTGTGCTGTGTGTGCGTGCGTGTGTGTGTGCGTGTGTGTGTGCGTGTTTTGTGTGTGTGTGTGTGTGTGTGTGTGTGTTGGGGGGGCGGAGGGAGAAAGGGGGGGGGGGGGGACTGGGGACACGAAAACGCATATATAAAAAAGAAGAAGAAGCTGAAACTGCTAACATGTAAGTCAAAAGAAAAAAAGAACAGAAGAAGACCAAGTTGATGATGACGATGCTCTTAGACGTTTTAAATAATGAAGTTAAAAGAAGACCTTTTGTTTTAGTAGTAGTAGTAGTAGTAGTAGTAGTAGTAGTAGTAGTAGCTTCTGCAGTAGTAGTAGTAGTGGTAGCAGCCGTAGTAGTAGTAGCTGCAGTAGTAGCAGCAGCAGAAGCAGCAGCAGTAGTAGTAGTAGTGGTAGTAGTAGTGGTAGTAGTAGTAGCAGTAGTGGTGGTGGTGGTGGTGGTAGCAGCAGCAGCAATTGTAGTAGTAGCAAAAGCAGCAGTAGTCCTAGTTGGGATGATGATCATATTTTCCGAAACTCTTTATTAACCCAAGTTTACACTCGGCGGAACTAATAACTAGCATACTACTTTCGATGGGCAGAAACGTTCAAGAAAGCGAGGCTGCTAATCTAAATAAGAATAGCTAGTTTCCATGATTTTGGAAAGAGTGAATTATAAGAGAAACATAACCCATATATGCCTAGAGATTTATATAAAAAAATAAAATAAAAAATTAAAAAAATTACGCTAAATACCCTGAATCAAAAAGCCTTCCTGTTCTTGTAAATGGTGGCCCCCTACAACAAACAAAAAGGAGAAATACTCAGCCACCTCTTCTTTGAATAAAGGAGGTCCCCCTCCAGCAGCCGATGCCAAAATTACACACAGCTAAAACAGACTAACAAAACCAGTTATGTGTCCTGAATAAAGAGGGCAGTGGGAATAAATGGGATAAACAAGAAACATATTTCAACCCCGTCCCTAATAAGCCTTATGGTTTCTGTGGACGTTAAGCACCATGTTTACTTACTTACATATTTCAACGGAATTTGTACACGAGGCAAAATCAAATGCAAAACTTTAAAAACAGAATCGAAACAAACAAACAAACAAACAAAAATTCTGGAGGCATGCTATATCGATCGAGAAACAAGCGCGTTTCAATTTTTGCCATTGACGTAGTTTTAGTGTGTGCGGTGTTGTTTTTTATACACTTTTCGTCTTCTTCCGTTATTTCTGGTCAACAGGAACAGTCTGCAGTTTATTTGGTCACTCTGTATAACTCCATGCAGACGTTGCTAATAGCTTAATAATCGTGATATACTTTTGACGTGCAACATGTCTATGTGCGTGTGTGTTGTTTAAACTTTAATACTGGTGATTTTAATTTTGGCGTTATGTGTGTGTGTGTGTGTGTGTGTGTGTGTGTGTGTGTGTGTGTGTGTGTGTGTGTGTGTGTGTGTGTGTGTGGAGGTGGAGCGTGCGCGTCAATTTAGACAGCACGCCAGAAAAGGATGTTATGTATACTGAACAGCTTACGTACATTATTTCGGCATTGCGCAAAAAGGTTACAGTAAGCCTACTGCATCTCTCTGTCTGTCTCTGTCTCTGTGTCTCTGTGTCTCTGTCTCTGTGTCTCTGTCTTTGTCTGTCTGTCTCTGTCTCTGTGTCTGTCTGTCTGTCTGTCTGTCTGTCTGTCTGTCTGTCTGTCTCTCTCTCTCTCTCTCTCGTCTCTCTCTCTTCTCTCTCTCTCTCTCTCTCTCTCTCTCTCTCTCTCTCTCTCTCTCTCTCTCTCTCTCTCTCTCTTAGTCTAGCCTGTAAAAGTGACACGCGTCACTCCATCGACGCATTCCACAGAAAGAAAAATCGCAAGCCTGCAGGTTAGATAAGACACTCTAACGATTGTGACGGCTGCGTCAGGACTCGATTCTTTACGTGGCAAGCCTTCCTCTTGCATCTGTCTCTCCAGGAGGGGAAGATAGACTGATTTACTTAAATGTCCCAGTTAACCGGTATGTTTCAATAGTGCCAGCGTCACGATGTGCTTTTGAAGAACAAGCATCGATTCTGTGGTTCTAAAACTGAAGTTATTCCTTCTTCTTCTTCTTCTTTTCTTTTGTCCATGTTTTCTTGTTATGTCACTTCATACTCTCTCTCTCTCTCTCTCTCTCTCTCTCTCTCTCTCTCTCTCTCTCTCTCTCTCTCTCTCTCGTCTGTCTGTGTCTGTATCTGTCTGTCTGTCTGTTTGTCTGTCTGTCTGTCTGTCTGTCTGTCTCTGTCTCTGTCTGTCTCTGTCTGTCTGTCTGTCTGTCTGTCTGTCTGTCTTCTTCTCTCTCTCTCTCCTCTCTCTCTCTCTCTCTCTCTCTCTCTCTCTCTCTCTCTCTCTCTCTCCCCTCTCTCTCTCTCTCTCCCTCTCTCTCTGTCTCTCTCTCCATTACACTCCGCCCAGTCCTCGACTGCCTTCCGACCCACCCTCTCCCCTGTTTTTGTCTTTGTTTTGGCTTTTTCCTCCCAACCCCCACCCCGCCACTCCTTTTTCCCTTCTTTCTGTTATAAGAAAAGCATTGACTGCTTCTGTTTCTTTCCGATACTAGTCATATGAACTGATCAGATGTTCTGCTGCTTCATTTGCTCATAATATGCTCACCGTATGCTCATAATATGTAACTGAATGATGTATGGCATGTGTTCATCTGGCGCTGTGAGCACGCTGTGTTTTGTGGAAATTCTCACGTATAACGTTTCAATCACTCATTCATGCCTATATGTATATAAATAATGCCTGTAATTTGATATCTGTTCACCAGTAGCTTAGCAAGGACTAGTTGATAGACAGGTTTTTGAATGAACCTAAACTAAAATCCTTGTAATAAAGTTTTCGAGTTCGAGTCTCTCTCTCTCTCTCTCTCTCTCTCTCTCTCTCTCTCTCTCTCTCTCTCTCTCTCTCTGAGCATAAAAAAGCCAAAATGGTTCCGCTTCCAAAATCTAAGGACAAAACAAATCCGACTAATTATAGACTAATCCTTTCTGTCTGCTTTGTCAAAGCTTCCAGAAGAGATGTGCACATTCATTTAAATGGTTATTTGTAAAAGCACCAACTCCTTGGACCTTTTCAGTCTGAGTTCAGACGTAAATACTCCTGCAAAACACTGTACTGACACGCCTTAAATATTCTTGGCTGACAGCCATTAATAAATCTGAGGTGTGTGGCGTGGTATTCCTAGACCTAAAGAAGGATTTTGACCTCGTTGATCACGATGTCCTATTGAAGAAGCTCACCATTTATCTTTATAATTTGTGTTCTGTACCATTTTTCTTAATCATATTTTCATAACAGAACGCATTGAAGGTACCAGAGAAGGCGATACTTGTTTTGAATATGTCTATCCTTGGCCTATGCAAACTAAGCTTAGCTTGCATAGGCCAAGGATAGACATATTCAAAACAAGTATCGCCTTCTCTGATGCCTTTCTATGGAACAAACTACCTCTGACAGTCAGATCTTGTCATTCACTCAGCTCTTTCAAACGAAACTGTCGAGTACACCTTGAGTAGGCAGTTCCGTAGGATGGATTGTGACAACAGTGACAACTGCTAGGGAGAGAGAGGGAGACGGAGAGGTTTTCGAGTGATTGCCATTGCAGTGACTGGTCAGGTAAGTAAACATGGTGCTTAACGTCCACAGAAACGCAAGGCTTATTAGGGACGGGGAGAAGGGAGGAAGGGGGTATGGAGGTGGGGGAAGAGGGAGAGTATATACCTATCGCTACACTGTCACTCACCAGAATGATTCCTGCATTAAGATGGGCAGCGATGGGAGCCATTTTAATGTTTCAGTAGGAAGTGATGGACAAAGTCACAAGACAGTGTCCACAAACCACAACTTTTTCGATAAGAAAGGAGAGCCGAAGCGGTATCGAACCGAGGTCCTTCCGCTTTCAGCCTAACGCCTTACCGCTGGGCCAAACCGGCTCACCAGTGACTGGTCATTTGAGACCTCGTTTATATACCCATTCAGTTCTGCCCAATCCTCCCAAGTGCTTGAGTGAGTGTGTGGTTCTTTTTTGGGGTTGTTTTTTGTTCTTGTTGTTCTGTTTTGTTTGTTGTTCCTGTTGGCTTTCCCCTTCCACTTTATTATTGTTTAAAAGATGAACATTGATTGCTACTGTTTTTCTCTCTAATATTAGTCGAATGAATTTATCAGATATCCTACTGCCTTATCTGCTGATCTATTGGTCTGTCTGTCTGTCTGTCTGTCTGTCTGTCTGTCTGTCTGTCTGTCTGTCTGTCTGTCTGTCTGTCTGTCTGTCTGTCTGTCTGTCTGTCTGTCTGTCTCTCTCTCTCTCTCTCTCTCTCTCTCTCTCTCTCTCTCTGTCTCTGTGTGTGTTGTGTGTGTGTGTGTGTGTGTGTGTGTGTGTTGCTGTCTGTTCTGTCTTGTTGTTGTGTGTGTGTCTCTCTCTCTCTCTCTCTCTCTGTCTCTGTCTCTGCTCCTGTCTCTTGCTCTGTCTGTCTGTCTGTCTGTCTTCTGTCTGTCTGTCTGTCTGTCTCTGTCTCTCTCCTGTCTTCTGTCTCTCGTCTCTCTCTCTCTCTCTCTCTTCCTCTCTCTTCTTTGTCTCTCTCTCTCTTCTTTCTCTTTTCTCTGTTGTGTTGTGTGTGTGTGTGTGTGTGTTGTGTGTGTGTGTGTGTGTGTGTGTGTGTGTGTGTGTGTGTGTGTGTGTGTGTGTGTGTGTGTGTGTGTCTCTCTCTCTCTCTCTGTCTCTCTCTCTCTCTCTCTCTCTCTCTCTCTCTGTCTCTGTCTCTCTGTCTCTCTCTGTCTCTCTGTCTCGCTCTCTCTCTCTCCCTCTCTCTCCCTCTCTCTGCCCTGCACTCTTTCTCTCCCTCTGTATTGTTTTAGTTAAAATCCTGTCGCACATCTGCAGAGCTGAAAGCACGTGCTTATAACTGCCCAAATTGAGGTTGACTGTGCAAGTGAAATGCTCCATTCATTCTGCACAACTTGCATAATCGATCTAACGGATTGCGACAAAGTAACGAATCCTCCTTTGTACTCATGCAAATGGTCTGCTGGTGGACAAGGCAGACGGTGTTTTGGATTAACGACGCCCCCCCCCCCCCCCCCCCCCCCCCCTTCCCACCCCCACCCCTGACACCCACCCCACCTCTCTGTCTCTCAGTGGTTCGACATGTGTCTATTTTGCCTTGAGTGGAAGGGAAACAAACCTGGCTGAAAAATGAATAGCCCTTGAGGGAAATCTATTTGAACATTACCACCTGATTTCTGTTCTCAAATCGACGGAAAGTGTAATGAGAACTGGCAGACAGAAATCTCTCGATTCAGAAGAAGAAGAAGAAGAAAAGAAAAAAGAAAAAAGAAAAAAAGAAGAAATGCATCAGCAATTCGGGTGGTTTGAGGGCCATTTGTCAAATTTATGTAGGTTAACACGGTGGACCTTTTTTATGTCG
>JABMCL010002934.1:225000-227500 GCA_018857735.1 Alviniconcha marisindica
TACGTGGCTGAACATTAGCCACATCACAGTACACAATAGCACATCATAATAAATTGTATATTTTAAAACTCAAAGAAAGGTTACTGAAAATACAAAAGTTACATAATAAACAAACTAGTAATGCTACACAACACCCCCCCTTACGACAACACACACACACACACACACACAACACACACAAACAACACACACAACACACACACAACACACACACACACACAGAAACACGCGAACCCGCCACACACACACACACACACACACACAGCACACACACACACACACACACACACACACACACACACACACACACACACACACGACACACACACACACACACACACACACACACACACACACACACACACACTCACACACACACACACACACACACACACACACACACACACACACAGGGTAGCTAAGTGAATGTGACAGGTTCAATAAGGTAGCGGTGAGAAGGGGCAGGGCGGAAAGGGTTGGGTTGGGAGGGGGTAGGACTTGCTGCCCAGATGTATACAAACTGTGGAGTTTGGTTCAGAGATCGAGAGGCAGTAGCGCAGCAGGTTCAAACATGCTGCCAAACCCTCCAATAACTGAGTTTACATTAACCCTAATACACCTATTCAAAACAGAGAAATGCAAAGAAAAACAAAAACTTGGCTTATATAAAATTAAAAATTCCCAAATTGTCGGCACAACTGCTTTCTCGGGGAGTGGGAGGGGGGGGGGGGATAATCTATATGAAAACGCCCCCCCCCCCTTTTTTAATAATAATATATAATAATAAATGATAAAAAAATGACTTATATAAAATCTAAAAATCCCCAATTTTCGCAAATGCTCTCGGGGTGAGTGGGGGTGGGGGGGTGGTGGTATTTTTACAATATTTTTATATCAAAACGTCCCCCACCAAAAAAAAAAAAAAGAAAATCCCTAAAAAATACTAGATCATGCAGTCATTACCACACTCTTTGTTGACGCTGGAAACAGTCGAACCCATAGCGGGCAGAGGATAAGATCAGCTCTCAGATCCGCAGGGAGTGATGCAGCCCCGGCCCGCCTTGGAACCAGGCATACGCCTCGTGCTAATCACCGAGGCATATGCACTGTTGTTTTCCCGTCGTTAGGAGATGGGAAGATAGAAAACAGGTAAGGCCGTTGCATGGGGCTTGGGCATGGAGGGGCTTGCAAAGGAAACAAGATCCTATCCTCTTTGCACGGGGTGTGTGTCGTGTTTGTTTTCTTTCATTAGTCGTGCGATAGATTATGCTGCGTATCCTGCCTCATCTCAGCCGGTTGCATTCGGTGCTGCCTGGTGGTTGGTATATATTTTACGGTTTTGCGTGTACGGAGAGATTTGAGTGGTTACGTTTTGCCTGCTGGGCTCTCTCTCTCTCTCTCTCTCTCTCTCTCTCTCTCTCTCTCTCTCTCTCTCTCTCTCTCTCTCTCATGCCTGTACTTTTACTCATCAGTAGCTTACCAAGGAAGTTGTTAGACGGTTTTGACTCAACCTAAACTACAACCTTGTAAAGTACGTTTCGAGTCCATTCTCTCCTCGTCTTCTTTCGTCGTCTGTCGTCTGTCTCTCCCGTCTGTTTTCTTCTTTTGTCCTGTCTCTTTCTCTCTCTCTCTCTCTCTCTCTCTCTCTCTCTCTCTCTCTCTCTCTCTCTCTCGTTCTCTCTCTCCCCTCATCCTCATGCCGTTTGCATCTCGGTGCTGCCATGTTTGTATTATTTTACGTTTCTCTGTACGGATAGATTTGCAGGTTCATTTTCCGTGGGCTTGATTCTCTCTCTCTATCTTCATCTCTAAATCTGAATCCTGTTATCTCACATAACTACTAAGGACTACAGTACAGACAGGCTATGACGCAGACTAAACGTACAATCCTTGTAAAGTAACGTTTTGAGCGCAGTTCTCTCTGTCTGTGCTGTCTGTCTGTCTGTCTGTCTGTCTGTCTGTCTGCACTGTCTGTCTGTCTGTCTGTCTCTGTCTCGCCCATCTCTTCCCTGTCTCTACTCTCTCTGCTCTCTCTTAATCTCTCTCTCCCACACACACCTAGTGCAAACTAAAAAACATTTGATACAACGTGTGCATTTATATGTATGTATTTTACGCCATGTAAGATTTATGTTTAGCCAAGAGTTCAAATTTTCCAGTGGGTTAAAAAGAATATTTTTTAAATAAGTTATCTTAAATACTGAATCCTGAATTATCCACACAAAGCTAAGCAGACAGGCAGACAGAGAGGCTGAAAAATAGACGGACAGACAGACGGACAGGCAGATAGAAGAACAGAAAGAGAGAAAGACAGACAGACAAACAGAGAGACAGAGACAGGGCTGTGGTTGATACCTAAAGTCCAACCCGCGACTTATTGATTAGCCGCATCTTACGTTTAAGTTGTGTGGCTTGCCTGTGAATGATTGTGCATGTCTGTGTGTGTGTGTGTGTGTGTGTGTGTGTGTGTGGTGGTGTGTGGTGTGTGTGTGTGTGTGTG
>JABMCL010002934.1:235000-237500 GCA_018857735.1 Alviniconcha marisindica
TTGTTGAGTTTTTTGCCCCTGTGGGGTAGAAAGCAAAGTTACATTCACACAATTCCTTTCTTATAAACAAGTATATCAGTACTAATAATTTATTACTACAGCACTTTACACGTTAGACAAGAACAAGGGCTCAAACACAAATCAACGTTGTTGTGAATATACAACTAAGGCGCACAAAAGAAGAGTTGTTGTTGTGTGGTTTTTATCGCTGTGTTTTGCTGTTGGTTTGATCAAAATAACTCAAAAATACAGCTAATAAATCTACCACGCTAAACACTCTTACATTTTGAGGTCATGGTCATAAGGCTGCAGGATGTGGGCACGTTGGGTTGCTGACTATAATATTCAGAAGCCTGAGAAGGAGAGTTCCTTTAAACCATCGAATAATGACAACAACAACAACAACAACAACAACAACAAAACAAAGCAAAACTCCGCTGTGGAACATAAAAGTGAATTCTTTTCGACTCTCGGCAACTGCAACCCCAAGCCGCTCAACATGGCAATGTTGTTCCAGCTAAAAAAATAAAAAATAAAATAAAAATCGAAACAAATCCACTCTTTCATTAATTCAAAGTAGTCTGCAAAAGAACAGATGAACTCTTCAACATGGCGGACTGCTTGCCTCACTCTGATCAACAATCTTGATAGGCGAGCCGCAATCCACGTGCTTCTAGATCGGTGGGATTCAGCAGTCATGCATGTGGCACAATAGTGCACGAGAGACGGGGATGTGGAGGATATAGTTGTCTTCATATGTTAATCCTATCAGCCTCGAGCCTCTTAGATACAAGCAGATAAACAGGATCAATGCGTGCCGTTTGTCTTTTCGTTATTTCCCGTTTTGTCAGCCAGATCAAAAGGGTGTTGGCGTTCTTCCAGTTTTGTCAGCCCTCCTACGCTTCCTTTTGTAACCCACCTCTCTCTCTCTCTCTCTCTCTCTCTCTCTCTCTCTCTCTCTCTCTCTCTCTCTCTCTCTCTCTCTCTCTCTCTCTCTCCTCTTCTCTGTCTGTCTGTCTGTCTGTCTGTCTGTCTCTGTCTCTGTGGCTGTCTGTCTGTCTGTCTGTCTGTCTGTCTGTCTGTCTGTCCCTGTCTCTCTGTCTCTCTGTCTGTCTGTCTCTCTGTCTCTGTCTCTGTCTGTCTGTCTGTCTGTCTGTCTGTCTGTCTGTCTCTCTCTCTGTCTCTCTCTCTCTCTCTCTCTCTCTCTCTCTCTCTCTCTCTCTCTCTCTCTCTCTCTCTCTCTCTCTCTCTCTCTCTCTCTCTCAAATCAGCTCCAAAAATGGTTTGATTGCATCCATGATCTCAGAGGCCCAAATCAAGCAAGCATTTCCAAACACAAAATCAGCATCCTGACCTTTTGTCCCCCCCCCCCCTCACCCCCCTTTCTCTCCCTCCCCCGGCCCTTCCCTCCCCGCTCCAACTCACCCACCCCACCCTCACCTCCGCCCCTTGCTAAAGTTCAGTATGCTTGTATAAGTAAGCCATATATATATATATATATATATAGAGAGAGAGAGAGAGAGAGAGAGAGAGAGAGAGAGAGAGAGAGAGAGAGAGAGAGAGAGATAACGTATAACAACAGTTCAAGCATGCCCTGGGTTTGAAAACTTTTACTCCAAATTTCGCCCATCGTGGGGCTTTTTCAAGGCCTGCCCGGTCGGCTTGACTGATATATATATCTATATCGTTGGCTGTATTTTCTAAATGATTAAAGTGGTGAAGATGCACAACGCACTCAAAAAAAGAAGAAGAAAAAAAGAGAAGATGTGTAAACAGTAATTTTTCCATCTTCATGTTTCATTTGATACGTGGCAGGTGCTAGCAACGTCTACACAAAAAAAGTGGGGGGGTGGGGGGGGGGGGGGGGGGGGGGACTTGAGCTTCCCTGGGGCACAGACTCGTTCGTTCGCTCTTTACCACTGTCAATGAATTGTGAACAGAAAAGGGTTGGCTCGAGACGTGTTTGATATGTCGACCTTGTTCAAGACGTCACTGAGAGACTGCTGTGGGCACAACCCGCGTAACTTTGTGTTTCCGCGACTTTCATGCGTCGAATTTTTGACAGACAGACCAGATATCGAGTGAAAAACTGCTCTCTCTCTCTCTCTCTCTCTCTCTCTCTCTCTCTCTCTCTCTCTCTCTCTCTCTCTCTCTCTCTCTCTCTCTCTCTGTGCACATGTGTGTGTGTGTGTGTGTGTGTGTGTGTGTGTGTGTGTGTGTGTGTGCGCGCGCGCGGGCGCCTGAGTGTGTGTGTGTGTGTGTGTGTGTGTGTGTGTGTGTGTGTGTGTGTGTGTGTGGTGGCTGGTTTTGTGTGTGTGTGTGTGTGGTGTGTGTGTGTGTGTGTGTGTGTGTGTGTGTGTGTGTGTGTGTTTGTGTGCGTTGTGCTCTGTGTTTCTGTGTGTGTTGTGTGTGTTTTGTGTGTGTGTGTGTGGTGTGTGTGTGTGTGTGTGTGTGTGTGTGTGTGTGTGTGTGTGTGTGTGTGCGTGCGTGGTTGTGTTTC
>JABMCL010002934.1:247500-250000 GCA_018857735.1 Alviniconcha marisindica
GACGACACGCCACGTGCAATCAGCAGCCTCATGTGGCGTCAACGTGCGATCAGTCGGGACAAAAGCTGCAGTGGCGAT
The DNA here is from genome assembly GCA_018857735.1 of Alviniconcha marisindica. Classification (NCBI taxonomy): domain Eukaryota; kingdom Metazoa; phylum Mollusca; class Gastropoda; family Provannidae; genus Alviniconcha; species Alviniconcha marisindica. The sequence continues at coordinate 247,579 of JABMCL010002934.1, forward strand.
TAATTTGCACGCGGTGAGCCGGCGGCCTATAATATACACTACACTCGCACAACCAGTGCTGCAAAGTCAGGACTGATGACACTCAGTGCAGCAAGGTCAGAACTGATGACCCTCAGTGCTGCAAGGTCAAGGTCGGGACTGCTGACCCTCAGTGCAGCAAGGTCAGGAGTGCAGCAAGGTCAGGACTGCTGATCCTCAGGGCAACAGGGTCAAGGCTGATGACCTCAGTGCAGTAAGGTCAGAACTGCTGACCCTCAGTGCAACAGGGTCAGGACTGATGACCTTCAGTGCAGCAGGGTCAGGTCTGATGACCCTCAGTGCATCAAAGTCACGACTGATGACACTCAGTGCAACAGGGTCAGGAATGCAGCAAGGTCAGGACTGCTGACCCTCAGTGCCACAGGGTCAGAACTGATGACCCTCAGTGCAGCAAGGTCAGGAGTGCAGCAAGGTCAAAACTGCTGATCCTCAGTGCAGCAAGGTCAGAACTACTGATCCTCAGTGCAGCAAGGTCAGAACTACTGATCCTCAGTGCAGCAAGGTCAGGAGTGCAGCAAGGTCAAAACTGCTGACCCTGAAGCAAGGTCAGAACTACTGATCTTCAGTGCAGCAAGATCAGAACTGATGACACTCGAGGCACTAATTATCGTCTGGAAGAAAGCGCGAGAGCGCGCCAACCAGTTGACAGGATCCAGCAAGCTTCTAAAGCCCCCTCGCAAGACTCGGAGCAGAATGGAGCCATTCTAGCCCGCGCATCTACGCAGGAGTAGCGGTGCACGTGGCTAGCCCTCGGACACAAAGCTTTCAGGGACATGAAAGGTTCCCCCAGAGGCAGACCCTGGCCTCATTTGGGCCGCCTGACATTTCTGGACAATTACGCTGTAGGAAGCCCTTTCTTTGTTTTTGTTGTTGTTGCTGTATGATTAAAAACAATTAAGTCTTTTTTTCTTTTTCTTTCTCCCCTGTAGATGTTGTTGTTGTCCTTTTTCCCCCCGTCTTCCCCTCCCTCCTCTCGCCCTCTCGCCCCCCTCCCCAGCCCCGACCCCCCCCCTTTCTGTTGTTGTTGATGATGATGATGTTGACAATGATGATGATGATGATGATGATGATGATGCATGCTGTATTTTTTCTTCTTTTTTTCCACTGTTGATGTTGTTGTTCTATTCCCCCCCCCCCCCCCCCCTCACCCCCCCAACCCCCTTCTCTCGAGCCCCCTTTTTTCGGTGGGTATGGGTGGGAGGGGGGCATGGTGTGTAAGCGAGGGAAGGTTTCAAAGAGACACGTGCGGTGCTCGATCGCGTGCGTAGCAGCTTGAACTAGGCCACAGACCCCTCAGCAGCACAACACAACAAGATAAGGACAAACTCTGTCTAAATCAAATAATATAATACAGAAAGATCACTTTAAAAAATCCCATGCAGTATAAAATGTTATTTTTCGACGTCGCCGTTTCTGCAAATGAGGGAGAGAGAGGGAAGGAGGGAGGGAGGGAGGGGGAGGGAGAGAGAGAGAGAGAGAGAGACAGAGACAGAGACAGAGACAGAGACAGACAGAGATACAGAGAGAGAGACAGAGAGAGACAGAGACAGAGACAGAGAGAGACAGACAGAGACAGAGAGACAGAGACAGAGAGAGAGACAGAGACAGAGAAACAGAGAAACAGAGACACAGACAGAGAACTCGAACTCGAAAACTTTATTTTACAAGGTTTGTAGTTTAGGTTCAGTCAAAACCTAGCAACTAGCCCGTGGAAAGATAACGAAAGGAGAGGGTAGAGGACGAGAGGGGAGATTGGAAACAGAGACAGAGAGAGACAGAGAGAGACGGAGACAGAGAGATTCAGGTTCAGATGGTTTAATGATCGAGTCAGGCTTTTTAGCCCATGATCACGGGGTGTGAAGAGGTGGAGTGCAATGCCACATCGAACACGATCTGAACACGACGTGGCAGGGATCCAGGTCACTAGAACAGTTCAAAATGTTTACACAGTCACCGAGCTGACCTGCAACCCAATCCATAACACGGCAAACGGAGCAGACAGCTGTTAAAGTTACGTATCGCACCGTTTTCAGTAGGTTCAGCTGGAACACGCTCATCGCATACAGGCACGTAAATGGCAAATGATTATCCAAGCAGGTAGCTTACCGAATCAGGTAAAATCTAAGGACACGGTCGGAAATTCCTGGACCGTTTCAAAAGTTATTTTGGGTCACAAATATCATCACAATCATTAAATGAGGTCCATGTCTACCGAATACAACCAAAATCCGCAATAAAAGGTGAGTTTTTGTCTTTGTTTCGAGTCGGCGCATGTTACCGGCCGTTGACGTTTGACCTAGTTTCCCAGTAACAACGTGAACGCTTTCTTACTGCCTGATGATGATGAAATGATGCTTTATGTCCTCAGATGTCAGTTGACATA
>JABMCL010002934.1:260000-267500 GCA_018857735.1 Alviniconcha marisindica
ACGTCAGGTCAAGGCCACGCGCCCACGCGCCCGCGCCGATGCCTTTCTCTGACCATTTCTCGTTAAGCCAGCAGAACTTTGCCAATCATACACGGACTGTCCTCCCTTCCTGCGGGACAAGCGCGATGCCTCTACTGTCCGACGAAGCCAGAGGAGACCGTTTATCAATCCAGTAATCAGAACAGCGTGATATCGAATTGTCATACGACACGAGCGACCCGACATAGCAAGATTGGAAATGTTGAATGGCTTACATAGATTCTCTTGGACGCGCAGTTAGTCTTGCTGGGTTTTCGAATGGGGCGGCGATCACGATAACACTTTTGTTGTTGTTGTTGTTGTTTGTTTGTTTGTTTAATACAAGAAGAAGAAGAAGAAGAAGAAGAAGAAGAAAGATATGCGAGCAAAAAGGGCGAGAGGGAAAGTGGAGGTGGAGGGGGGGGGGGGGGGGGTCAAAAAGGGGAGGGGGAAGGGCGGGAGAGGGGAGAACCCTTCGGGATGATTTATCGTTGATAAAAACAAGTCACCAACTCATAGGAAGCGAACAAGCGATACGCTGACGGATCCGCCAAATTGAATTACAGTGAAATAAAGTGAAACAAAGGGCTGCGTTTTCGTCATAAATAAACAATGGTATTGCACATCATTTCATAGGCGACGTAATTTGAGGGTCCCCTTTTCAGCCTGTGTCTGCCTCCGCTACGGTTTGACTAGCCAGCCACGATGCTCAGCGTTGTACGCTATGCGTTGCATAGTCAGCGTTGTTCAACGTTGTGATGGCTCAGTTCAGCGTTGTGCGCCATGCGTTGCATAGTCAGCGTTGCTCAGCTTTGTGCTAGTTCAGCTCAGCAGTTGTACTCTATGCGTTGCATAGTCAGCGTTGCTCAACGTTGTGCTAGTTCAGCTCAGCGTTGTACTCTGTGTGTTGCATAGTCAGCGTTGTGCTAGTTCAGCTCAGCGTTGTACGCTATGCGTTGCATAGTCGGCGTTGTTCAACGTTGTGTTGGTTCAGCTCAGCGTTGTACACTATGCGTTGCATAGTCAGCGTTGTTCAACGTTGTGTTGGTTCAGCTCAGCGTTGTACACTATGCGTTGCATAGTCAGCGTTGTTCAACGTTGTGGTCGCTCAGTTCAGCGTTGTACGCTGTGCGTTGCATAACCAGCGTTGCTCAGCGTTGTGCTAGTTCAGCTCAGCGTTGCACGCTGTGGACGATGTGCGTTTTGCGTTGCTCGACGTTGTGCTGGCTCAGCTCAGCGTTGTACGCTGTGTGTTGCATAGTCAGCGATGCTCAGCGTTGTATGCTGTACGCCGTGCGATGCATAGTCAGCGCTGGTCAGCGTTCAACTGGCTCAGCTCAGCGTTGTACGCTGTGTGTTGCATAGTCAGCGATGCTCAGCGTTGTATGCTGTACGCCGTGCGATGCATAGTCAGCGCTGGTCAGCGTTCAACTGGCTCAGCTCAGCGTTGTACGCCGTCTTTCATCTGGCCGTGAGAATGGACTGCATGGCTCAGCTGAACGTGTGCTGCTCAACGTTGTGCTGGTTCTGCATGGTCAGCGTTGCTTACCGTTGCACGCTGTGTACGATGAACGTTGTGTGTTGTTCAACGTTGTGCTGGTTCACCTCATCGTGTCGTGCACTACATTGCATAGTCAGCGTTGCATTGGTTCAGCTTAGCGTTGCACGTTGTGTGTTGCACAGTCAGCGTTGTCCAGCGTTGTGCGGTGCTTTAGACAGCGTTGTTCAGGGTTGTGCGTTGCATAGGCAGTGTTGTTCAGCGTTGTGCTGGCTAAGCTCAGCGTTGCACGCTGTGCGTTGCATAGTCAGCGTTGTTCAGCGTTGTGCGTTGCTTAGTCAGCGTTGTGGTGGCTCAGCTCAGCGTTGTACGTTGTGCGTTGCATAGTCAGCATTGTTCAGCTTTGTACTGACTCAACTCAGCGTTGCATGTTGTGCGTTGCATACTCAGCGTTGTTCAGCGCTGTACTTGTTCAGCTCAGCGTTGTGCGTTGCATAGTCAGCGTTGTACTGGCTCAGCTCAGTGTTGTACGCTATACGCTATGCGTTGCATAGTCAGCGTTGTATTGGATCAACTCAGCGTTGTTCGCTATACGCTGTGCGTTGCATAGTCAGCGTTGTACTGGATCAACTCAGCGTTGTACGCTATACGCTGTGCGTTGCATAGTCAGCGTTGTATTGGATCAACTCAGTGTTGTACGCCATACGCTGTGCGTTGCATAGTCAGTGTTGTACTGGATCAACTCAGCGTTGTACGCTATACGTTGTGCATTGCATAGTCAGCGTTGTGCTGGCTCATCTCATCGTGGTACGTTGTGCGTTGCAAACTCAGCGTTGCTCTGCGATCAACCGGCTCAGTTCAGCTTGTGCTTTCATCTTTCATCTGGCCGGGAGAATGGACTGAGTCGCTGTTCCCTGGGATCAGGACAAAAAGCAGGTCCGTGTGCTGTGTGCTGCTGTCGGCGTTACGGAAAGAACCCCAGGCAGTGAAGACCGCCAAGGAATAAATACCTGGCGGATATTCCCACGTCTGCCGTCTTTGGCGATATTAACCTTTTCTCTGCGCTGAGGACTTTGTGTTACGTAAGCAACAGAACTTTTTTCTTTCTGTTTTGTTTTCTTCTTTTTGTTTCAGTCGTTCCTTTTTCTCTCCCCCCCCCCCCCCCCCCCACCCCCCGGCACATCCGTTTCTTTATGTGACGTCGGATGTCACGCTGCTTGAATCCCAACATTTTGTGTATGCATCTCCATGTGGAACAAATGCCTTAAAGGAGACAAAACACAAGGGAGTTCAAAGATACATTTCTGGTTTGCTAACACTCCCTTCGGGACCACATTTGGGGGAGGAATTAAGAACCAGCAGTCCAAATTCCCCGGCAGGTAAACTGGTTAATGGATGACGGCCGGGAGTTCAAAGAAAATGTCCACCCTGGTAGCTAGGAATGGGTGGCGCGGTTCCACGGGTGCTATTGTGGAGACAGAGCGTATAGCGGGGTGAATTACCCGTAGGGGATTAACAGTGCCTTTATAACCGCATCTTTGTCTGTGAGTGCAGCAACGTGATGTTTGTTTGCATGACAAAGGCGTCGCAAAATGACTACTACAACTACTCATTCAGACCCGTCTCTGGAGCCGTTAAATAAAAGAGAAAGAAAAAAAAAAAGCATCCACTCAAACAACAACAAAAAACCATACGCTATTGTTTGAGCAAAGAGCAGACTACGGCATGCATTCCCTCGCAAACGTCACCGGAACGACGCAGTCCTTCATCATCATCGTTTGAAACAAGCTCATTCAGGACTGGAAATGACACATGGCCGCTGATAGCCCGGTCTCAATACAATACCGGCATTTACCCCCAGTCTCGGCAAAACCTCCGCTGCAGTCACATGAAAAACAAATAAATTGCTGGGCTAACAAAGCGCATCGAGAACAAACTGTAAAGCTCCGGGAGCACGCTCGATCTCGTTCCCCGAAACTGGCAATAAGTCTCAACATCATAAAATCATAAAAACCGATATCAGTGCCACACGTTTATCGATCAACGGCGTGCACTTGTTCGTCGTGTCTGAAATCTGTTTACTGGGCAATTTGCAGTCGCACACAATATTTTAGAACTGCTATCGAATGTCTAGTTTTTCTTTCCACACGCGCGAGTGCAGACGGCGACACATTTCCAGCTAAAGACATGATCAAACAATGGCAATTCAAACCAGACGTATGAAAATTATTTCCGGCAAACAAAGAGAATAAAGCCGCTTGTTGTTGTTTGAAAGTCGTGCAGTTTTTGTTAGATCAAGGGGACGTGAACCTTACACCTAACAAAGGCGGACGCTGGCGGATGGAACATACAGCAGATAGTTGTGGGGTGGGTTATTTATAATGCTGGATCGACGAAAGCCCACTTACAGTTATATAACAATAAAGTTGTATGAACGTTTATGAAGCGTTTACCTCTGTCTCTCTCTCTCTGTGTCTCTGTCTCTGTCTCTCTGTCTCTGTCTCTCTGTCTCTGTGTCTATGTGTGTGTGTGTGTGTGTGTGTGTGTGTGTGTGTGTGTGTGTGTGTGTGTGTGCGTCTCTCTCTCTCTCTCTCTCTCTCTCTCTCTCTCTCTCTCTCTCTCTCTCTCTCCTCTCTCTCTCTCTCTCTCTCTCTCTGCGTATATATGCGTGCGCGTATATGTTATCCCCAGGGTAGCCGTAGGAGTATCCCGTATGTTTATACTGTTCCCCGAGGGGTCAACCTAGGAGTATCTCGATTGGATGTACTGTTCCCTGAGGTGTAAGTTCAGGAGTATCTCGATTGGATGTACTGTTCCCCGAGGGGTCAGTCCAGGAGTATCTCGATTGGATGTACTGTTCCCCGAGGGGTCAGTCCAGGAGTATCTCGATTGGATGTACTGTTCCCCGAGGTGTAAGTACAGGAGTATCTCGATTGGATGTACTGTTCCCCGAGGGGTCAGTCCAGGAGTATCTCGATTGGATGTACTGTTCCCCGAGGGGTCAGTCCAGGAGTATCTCGATTGGATGTACTGTTCCCCGAGGGGTCAGTCCAGGAGTATCTCGATTGGATGTACTGTTCCCCGAGGGGTCAGACCTAGGAGTATCTCGATTGGATGTACTGTTCCCCGAGGTGTAAGTACAGGAGTATCTCGATTGGATGTACTGTTCCCCGAGGGGTCAGCCCAGGAGTATCTCGATTGGATGTACTGTTCCCCGAGGGGTCAGTCCAGGAGTATCTCGATTGGATGTACTGTTCCCCGAGGGGTCAGTCCAGGAGTATCTCGATTGGATGTACTGTTCCCCGAGGGGTCAGTCCAGGAGTATCCCGCTGCCACAAAATTGTGTCTCCGCAAAGCGCAACATCAGATTTGCATAGCTGCAAATAATTATGTACGCTCCAGCCACAACCTGGCTTTTGCTGCTGAAGAGAGAGAGAGAGAGAGAGAGAGAGAGAGAGAGAGAGAGAGAGAGAGAGAGAGAGACAGACAGACAGACAGACAGACAGACAGACAGACAGACAGACAGACAGACAGACAGACAGACAGACAGAGACAGAGACAGAGAGACAGACAGAGACAGAGAGACAGAGAGAGACACACACACAGACACACAGACAGACAGACAGAGACAGAGACAGACAGAGAGAGAGAGAGACAGAGAGAGACAGAAAGAGATAGAGAGAGACAGGTGGGGTGGAGGGTGTGGAGGGGGGGGGGGGGCAGCACAGGCACAGTGGTCCTGTTGAACTGAGAAATGTCCTGTAAAGTAAGTAAACGTCTAAACGTCCACAAAAACCACAAGGCTTATTAGGGACGGGAAGAAGGGGGAGAATGGAGTATGGAGGTGGGGGAAGAGGGAGATTATACCTATCGCTACACTCCGGTATTAAGAGGGGCTGCGACGAGAGCCATTTTAATGTTTCATTAATTGTGAGGGACAAAGTCCCAAGACAGTGTCCACAGAACTCAACCTTTTCTGAAGAAAAAGGAGAGCCGAAGTGGATTCGAATCGAGGTCCCTCTGCTTACTAGCCTAACGCCTTACCGCTAGGCCAAACCGGCCCACTAAGCGTCCTGTGGCGTCCGAGCCTCATATGTACCCCTTTGGAAACGGGCTAGGCTAGACTTACTGTAATTCTCATTCGTTCTTTCTTAGTGTATTGTGTTTGGCTGTCGCTTTAAAATGGTGTTTTCGCTGAAAACATGCACGTGTTTTGCATTGTCTAATTAAGATAAGCCTTCTGTTTAACCTTTTTGGGGTGATTCGATCTTACAGCTTTGCAGCTGCAAATGTTTGCCGCAGCCAGTCGGCGATGCAGTTTTATCGCTGCCAAGCCTGGGGGGGGGGGGGGGGGGGGGGGGGGGGGGGGTTCCGAAGAGGCAGGGGTATAATTCTAGCATTTGTGTGATACGTTAGTGGCCTCTCCTGGCCTCTTATAAGTCTTTATATAGTCTTGCTTTTTGTTTAAGATTGTCAACGCGCCCATGTTTTACATATAATAATTATGTAAAACACCATTGCATTGATCTCTGTGATAAAAACTGGTAAACCTAATTCACAGCTATACCAGTATCACTTCCAATTCAAATCACACACACACACACGCGCGCGCGCGCGCGAGTACACATACACACACACACACACACACACACACACACACACACACACACACAACACACACACACACACACACACACACACGAACGAACGCACTCACGCACGCACGAAAGATATTTGCCGAACATTGACGAAAGGGATTTGCCGAACATTGACGAAAGAGATTTGAGGAACATGACGAAAGAGATTTGCCGAACATTGAAGAAAGGTATTTGCCAAATATTGACGAAAGAGATTTGCCGAGCGGCAATGACGAGATATTTGCCGAGCAATGACGAAAGTATTTGCCGAGCATTGACAAATGATTTTGCCGAGCATTGACGAAAGATATTTGCCGAGCAATGACAAACGGTATTTGCCGAGCAATAACGAAAGATAATTGCCGAGCATTGACGAAAGATAATTGCCGAGCATTGACGAAAGATAATTGCCGAGCAATGACGAAAGACATTTGCCGAGAAATGACGACATATATCTGCCGAGCAGCATTGACGAAAGATATTTGCCGAGCATTGACGAAAGATGTCTGCCGAGCATTGAAGAAAGATATTTGCCGAGCACTGACGAAAGATATCTGCCGAGCAATGACAAAAGGTATTTGCCGAGCATTGACGAAAGATATTTGCTGAGCAATGACAAAAGGTATTTGCCGAGCAATAACGAAAGAAAATTGCCGAGCATTGACGAAAGATAATTGCCGAGCAATGACAAGACATTTGCCGAGAAATGACGACATATATTTGCCGAGCAGCATCGACGAAAGATATTTGCCGAGCCTTGACGAAATATATTTTCCGAACAATGACGAAAGCTATTTGCCAAGCACCATTGACGAAATATATTTTCCGAGCATTGACAAAAAATATTTGCCGAGCAATGACGAAAGATATTTGCCGAGCAACGACTAAAGATAAGTGCCGAGCAGTGACGAAAGATATTTGCCCAGCAATGACGAACACAGAATACAGAATACAGAAATTTTATTGTGTATGAATAACATAGAAATTTGCCTTACGACTGCATAAAAGATACCAGTAAGGTAACGCACGGTATAATACATAATACATAAATACAAGATAAGATCATAGATATAATGCAAATCCAGTAAAACAACCTCATAGAGTCATACGCTACCTCCAAACATAGTATGTTGAATATGACAGCAAAAGCAGAATAAACATCAATATCAATTGCAATAACATGAGAAGACATGTACACTCAGACTCACAGTAAAGCTAAAAGGTAATAAAATAAAATCACAGATATAATGCACACACAAAAAGAAGAAGAAAAAAAGCCTCATACGTTAGCCGTTTTAATATATATTTAAAAAAAAGGTTATTTGCCCATATTTGCCGAGCAATGAC
>JABMCL010002934.1:290000-292500 GCA_018857735.1 Alviniconcha marisindica
GTGGTGTTTGGTGTTGTTTTGTGTGTGTGTGTGTGTGGGTGTGGGGGTGTAAGGCGTGTGGTGTGTGTGTGTGTTGTTGTGTGTGTGTGTGGTTTTGTGTGTGTGTGGCGCGCGTTTCTAAATTTTAAAAGGAGTCGTTGTTTTTCTTTCTTCCTTTCATTTTCGTGTTTTTTTCTTTTTTTTTTTATTTTTTTTTATCTTGAAACCCTTTTGTTCTAAATTGTGGTCATAATTACCCCGTCGACTATCAGTTTTTCTGGCAAGTTCCCCCCCTGCTGTAAACGGTAAAGGATTACCCTTTTTGGTTAAAACCCCCAAAGCTGCAAAGGTTTACACCCAAGGGAAGGGGTCACATCACAACGCAATTTTCGAGCACCAAAGGTGGTTTGCGAGAATGGTGTTTTTTTTATTTTAACTACCAGCTTTGATAACCTTATAGGAACCAGACGCACGCTTAAAGGAACTATCCATCCGGACGAAACTTCGGGGCTAGAAGAAGGTTCAAAGAACATGGTCCACAGTAAAAGTTTTTCGATTGAAGGTGCATTTATTTTTATGGATGTGATCAAATGACAATCTTGGTCACCATCAAACACTTGCTTCGTGGCTGATTGGGTATGATCGGTCATTGGCTCAAACTCGTGAGCTGATTGGGGTGATGATCGAGTCACTCAAACCAGCGATTTGATGATCGAGCCTTGGTCAAACTCGTAAGCTCATTGGGCAGATCGGTTTCCAAACTCGTGAGTGATTGGCGCGCTGTGCGCTCTTTTTTTGGGTTCATTTTGACGTCAACAGAGGCCTTTTACACCAGGAAGCCTCAGTTTTGGGTTTACGCCAGGGCAGAAAGCGTACACGCAGCATTTTTTTCACCGATTGCTTTTAGTCTGGGCGGAACTTTTTTTATGATGCTTTTCAGAGTTCTGGAACTGTAAGTCCACGAGAAAAAGGGACAATCTTGGGTTTTTCCAAATCCTTAAAAAATTAAGTGTATTTTTTGTGTGTGTGTGGGGGGGGTGGTGCGTGTGGGTGGGCGCGCGGTGGATGGGCGGGGAGGGGGGGGGGAGGGGCAAATTAGCCGGCAGATTTCAACAATAATGCAATACACAAATCAGTAACGCCTACTACACTTAAATAACAAGAATTCATTTAATCCGAATCAACACACAAGCGAGCTGATTAGCGTTGGAAAGATGTCACAAGAACGTAGCAGAAAAGACCTGGGTGGCCTACGGTAATTACTCAGGTGGGGTGCGACTTCTTGTTGCTGTTGTAGCGTTCCCCAGATGAAGTCTGATGGCCACCTATATTTGCAATGGACGATCTTCGGAAATCCAGGGACTGAACTCGGTAAGAGCTTTCGGGCTGTATATATAGGTCCATGCCTGCGGGTGTAGCGCAGAGTAGGCACGCTTTTGTTGGGGGTACAGTGAGCACGTGGGGAAGATGACGGATACCCGTAAACAAACGGCAAAAAAAGCATCAGAAGCTGATCAAGCACTCTCCGTTCGTGGGGAACATGCGATCGGATAGTAGGGTTCCCCCCGCTGGTAGTCTAGTATAAATTATAATAGGTCCATGCCTGAAGATCTCAAAGTGTCGCAGATCGGTTCTTCCTCGCTGCCACCTCCATTCAGGGGACTTCACTCTCCCAGAGTACGAAAACACTGTCAAATTATCTTCGCCTGTTATTTCCGGAAATCGTCTATTGCAAAATGCCAAATGCATATAATTATTCCGTTGGGTGAGAGGACTTGCGTGTGACCGCTTTGGTTAGTTTAACTTCCCACGTGAGCTGCCACAAGCCATCTTCCGAAGATTTTATCTCTGTTTCTGCAGGATAGATGCCAGCTGTTATGCAAGGAGCTAATCATCATGGCTGAAGATTTGTTACCGTATGTAAGTAAATAAGTAAACATGGTGCTTAACGTCCACAGAAACAACAAGGCTTATTAGGAACGGGAGATTTAGAAGACAGGGGGCGGTGTGGGGGTGGGGGTTGGGGGGGGGGGGGGGAGGGGCGGGGGGGAGGGCGGGGGGGAGATTATATACCTATCGCTACACTGTCACCACCAGAATGACTCCTGCATTAAGAAGGGCAGCGATGAGAGTCATTTGAATGTGTCATTAATTGTGAGGGACCATGTCACAAGACAGTGTCCACAGCCCACAACTTTCCTAATAAGCCTACGGTTTCTGTGGACGTAAAGCAACGCTCAACCAACCAACCAACCAACCAACCTACCTCTCTCTCTCTCTCTCTCTCTCTCTCTCTCTCTCTCTCTCTCTCTCTCTCTCTCTCTCTCTCTCTCTCTCTCTCTCTCTCTCTCTCTCTCTCTCTCTGTAATAGTCCTTATGGTCTCTGTGGACGTAAAGCAACAATGAATTCGTGTTGTGTGTGGTGTGTGTTGTGTGTGTGTGTTGTGTGTGTGTGTGTTGTGTGTGTGTGTGTGTGTGTGTTTCGTGTTTTGGTGGTGTGTGTGTGTGTGTGTGTGTGTGT
>JABMCL010002934.1:312500-315000 GCA_018857735.1 Alviniconcha marisindica
ATGAACAGCTGTGCCCAGGACAATATAATATAATGACGTGCTATAGGCAACCGGAAGAAATGTGCCCAGGACATTATATCATGTGATATAGACAACACGAACAACTGTGCCCAGGACATTATAATATAATGACGTGCTATAGGCAACCGGAAGAACTGTGACCAGGACATTATATGAGGTGCTATAGGCAACATGAACAGCTGTGCCCAGGACATTATATAATATAATGACGTGCTATGGGCAACCGGAAGAACTGTGCCCAGGACATTATATGACGTGCTATAGGCGACATGAGCATCTGTGCCCAGGACATTATAATATAATGACGTGCTATAAGCAACACGAACACCTGTGCCCAGGACATTATATGATGTGATATAGGCAACACGAACAACTGTGCCCAGGACATTATATGATGTGATATAGGCAACACGAACAACTGCGCCCAGGACATTATATGACGTGCTATAGGCAACACGAACAACTGTGCCCAGGACATCTCAGGACGTCCCACTGGCAGTGAATCCACCACTTCCGCCCTCAAAATGTGTAGAAGATGCAAAATCCAGAACTACTTTACGGTCGAAAAATCGTAAGACAGAGACATCGTTCTTATGCTGTGTGTAATTAAGTTGTTTCGGTTGTATTGACTGTTTAAACGGTTTTGCCCAGCCAGTTACCCGAAGCACGAATTTGATTATTACGTCACTATACAGTCACTGCATCTGTATTACGCTTCTACTGCTTTTACTGCCCCCATTATTCCACGTAGGGACGCTCCCCCCCCCCCCATCCCCCCCTCACCCCCCCACCCCCCACACACCCCCAGTTGTTTGTGATTTTATTAAATATATCCCGCCACGGACAGGAAGTGCTTATTGAAAACATGCAGTTAGAGTTTTCTGTCCCTGACTCTTTGACCCTGTCCATGCTTTTAGCTTTGGACATCATGATTATGCTGTCGTTGGCAAGTTGCTTTCCTTCTGATTATAGGATGCTGTACGACTTCCTGCTTGAAATCCGCACAAGTTCCTTATAATGTGAAACACAGTCCCCAAAAAGCTGGAAATATCGTCAGCTTAACCGTTTTTCGAGATGGTTCTTGGAAGGATATTGCCCCATATTGCACCAGCAAAAGCGAAGGTGTTCGCAGTGAAGGGAATAAGGCGAACATTCGGCAGATGTTTTATCGTGCGAACGACGCAACGATCGTACCTTCCCAGTGCTCACTGACGTCTGCTAACAATGTGCCAGATTATCTCACGCCGTGGCAATTAAGGATGGCGACAAAGTCGGAAGACTCGAGGCAAATGAACTGATATTTGCTTTGTCCGTTTTTTGTTGTCGTTGTTGTTGTTTTCGTGTTGTTGTTTTCGGTTTTTGTTTGTTTGTTTGTTTGTTTGTTGTTTTCGGTTTTGTTGTTGTTGTTGTTGTTTTTGGTTGTTGTTATATTTTTTTAATTTTGTTGTTGTTGTTTTGTTTTTGTTTGGGGGGGGGAGGTGTTTGTTTTTGTTTTGTTTTGTTGTTGTTGTTTTTGTTGTTGTTTTTTACGGGGAGGGGGGGGGGTATTTTTTTTTCTTCTTCTTCTTCTTCGTCGTCTTTCCTTCTTCTTCTTCTTCTTCTTCTTCTTCTTCTTCTGTACTCAGTTCACCTACGATGCAATCTTTCTGCACGTCACACGTATAGATGAGATGATGAGCAAAGTGGACAGTTGAACTGGTCATAAGTGACATGTATTTGCAGAGCATGCACTGTGGACAGCTGGGGACACTAGAGTTGTCTTTCTTTGATGTTCCAAAGACTAATTTTGAATTCTAGTACAAAGTAACCATTGCCTTGGATTCTTTCCCATGTGCCTGTATAAATGCGTTAATTGGTACATATTGTGTTTGACTTTAAAACGATCCCGCTCTTGGGTAATTAATTCATCAACAAAAATGTACAACACTGAAGTATAGACTTTAAACCTCTCTCTCTCTCTCTCTCTCTCTCTCTCTCTCTCTCTCTCTCTCTCTCTCTCTCTCTCTCTCTCTCTCTCTCTCTCTCTCTCTCTCTCTCTCAGATGTATAATCATGTCAACATCCACTAGACCATGCTGTTAGTTATTTGCCTTTTTACCCTCCTCCCGTATTGTTGTTTTTGTGCATGTTGGTTTGTTTTGTTGCCTTTAACAATAATTTGCCATCTTGCCATCGTAAATGTAGATGTAATTATCTTTTCATCTATAGATAACACTCAAATAAGCATGCAGCTTTTGTATTTCCTGTACCTTGTTTGCTGAGTTTATGATTACGATGTACGAATAAATTTAGTTCAAACCAATACCGTTTTGAGTACTTTGATGTCATAATTAAAGGACACGCTCATGGAGAACGATGCCACTGCTTAGCCAGACGTTGACATCCGTAGGAAGAAAGGGAAGGCTTCCTGTGAGGTAATAGCCGCTTTGGCCCAGCGGTAAGGCGTTATAGGCTGGTAAGCAGAAGGTCCTCTGTTCGAG
>JABMCL010002934.1:330000-345000 GCA_018857735.1 Alviniconcha marisindica
CTCTCTTTTCATTTTGCTCTTTGTGTAGTCTCACTTTGTTGTCCGTATACTCCACACAATTTGTTTTTTTATTAAAAAAATAATTTAAAAAATCTGCTCTCTTTTCAGATGTCGCCGGCTGAGCTGGATGCTTGCAATAGGTCCGCGAGGACAGATCACCTTAACGAGGCCAGTGACGTCACGCCAGCGCCCAAACCGGGCATCATAAACTGACTGATATATCCCACCGTCAAACAACGGCCCTCCGAACGGATGCGCTGCTGGCCTGATGTGTGCCATTTAGCTGTCTGTCGCCGCGAGTCGCTACCACGATAATTATAGACAATGAACTTGACAGTCTCCATGCCAGCAGTTTTCCGCCCAGGGGGTGTCTTTGTTGACCAGTTTACAGACATCACGGGCACAGCCGTCAGGTCGTGTAAGTTCGTGGTGCTGCTGGTTATCTCTTCTTCTTCGTCGTCTTCGTTGTCGTGACGTGGGAGACAGAGAAGAGAGAGAGAGAGAGAGAGAGAGAGAGAGAGAGAGAGAGAGAGAGAGAGAGAGAGACGCGATTGGCTGCGTGGAGAGACGGTCTTACTGGATCTGCCGTTTCCTGGAAGGGTGTCTTTTTTGAGTGTTGCGCGAGTTCATTCACATTTAATGAAGTGACCGTCGTCATCTTCTTTACAGGTGGTCACTGTTCGGCGCGGTGAAGTGGGTTCAGTCCAGTTATTGCTGAAGACGGCTCTTTGTTGAACAAAAGAAAGAAAGAAAACAGCTCGCTTTTACGAACTGCTCAGTGCTCTAGCGGTCTCAACAGCAAATCGCAGAATTAACACCATTTTTAAAAGATTAATAATAATAATTTAAAAAAACAAAAACAAACAAAAAACAGTGTGGTAGCAGCCACATGCCTCAAACTCTGTCATCCGTCGTTGTTGCCATCTTCTCCCCGAACAAGCAGCTTGCATCTGCGAGAGTTTTTATCGCCTCCATCGTCCTGAACGAGGAAACGGTACCCCTCCTTCCCGCGCTTTTGTAAGCCTTTAAGCGCCAGGCTCTGTCACCATGGATTCGGAAAGGCTGTCTCTGGAGGCACTGGCCATTGACGAGGGAGTCACCGGGGATCAGTACGGGGAAGGAGGAGGAGAGGTGCAGGTGGACCCCGCTCACCTGTTCGACAACCTCATCACCTTCCACCTGTGGTTCCAGAAAGTGCACGGCTACGCCAGCATCGTCGTCTGCATCTTCGGCATCTTCACCAACTTCTTCAACATCACCATCCTGATGCGCAAGGACATGCGGACGCCCACGAACATCATGCTGATGTGGCTGGCGGTGTCGGACGTACTGACCATGGTGCCCTACATCCCTTTCGCCGCCAACTTCTACTGTCCACCCGTCACCCCGGACACGCACCCGGAGCGCTTCACGCGTGGCTGGACCGTGTACATGCTGGTGATGATCAACTTCGTGGCCACCACCCACACCATCTCCATCTGGATCGGCGTCTCTTTGGCAGCTGTGCGCTTCGTCCAGATGAAGTCCACTAGCAGGGGTCCGGTGGCCAAGGAGCGACGGATCCGACAGGTCAAGGTGAGTCGGTGAGCGGTGAGTCGGTCAGCCGTGAGTAGGTGAGTAGTTTCCGAAGCTAGGTCGGTGACTACTGCGAGTGAGTGAACTCGAACTCGAACTCGAACTCGAAAACTTTAATGCTCAAGGATAGTAGCGTTACGTCCATTTGGACCTAATCTAACAGCCAGTCCTTGCTATACTACAAACACAATAAGCACGACGATACCACAAACAGATATTATACAGTACGAATAAGCAACTGATTAATGCAGTTTCACAGAGTTCCTACTTCCTGAGTGAGTCGATGAGCGGTGAATGGGTGAGTATTTTGCGAAGGTAGGTCAGTGGCTGATGCGAATGAGTGAGTCCGTGAGTAAGTCGGTGAGCGAGTAAGTCGGTGGGTATTTTGTTAACACCCGTCAGGCCAAGGTGAGTCGGTGAGTAAATGAGTATTTTTCGAAGCTAGGTCGATGGCTGATGCGAATGAGTGAGTCCGTGAGTAAATGAGTATTTTTCGAAGCTACGTCGATGGCTGATGCGAGTGAGTGAGTCGATGAGCGGTGAATAGGTGGGCATTTTGCGAAGGTAGGTCAGTGGCTGATGCGAATGAGTGAGTCCGTGAGTAAGTCGGTGAGCGAGTAAGTCGGTGGGTATTTTGTTAACATCCGTCAGGCCAAGGTGAGTCGGTGAGTAAATGAGTATTTTTCGAAGCTAGGTCGATGGCTGATGCGAATGAGTGAGTCCGTGAGTAAGTCGGTGAGCGAGTAAGTCGGTGGGTATTTTGTTAAGACCCGTCAGGCCAAGGTGAGTCGGTGAGTAAATGAGTATTTTGCGAATGTAGGGACGGTGGCTGATTTGGGTGAGTAAGTCAATGAGTGAGCATTTTTTGAAGATAGGGGTCGTGGCTGATGTCAGGGAGTGTGTGAGTAAATTGGTGAATCAGTCAGTATTTTGTGAAGTAGGGGTGGCGGTTGCTGTTAGTGAGTAAGTAGAATGGGCAGGTGTGACAGTCAGTGTTTTGTGGTTGACGTTAGTAAGTAGAATGAATAGGTGTGTCAGTCAGTGTTTTTGTGGAGATAGAGGTGGTGGCTGACGTTAGTGAGTAGAATGAATAGGTGTGCCAGTCAGTGTTTTGTGGAGATAGAGGTAGTAGCTGACGTTAGTGAGTAAGTAGAATGAGTAGCTGTGTCAGCCAGTGTTTTGTGGAGATAGGGGTGGTGGCTGACGTTAGTGAGTAGAATGAATAGGTGTGTCAGTCAGTGTTTTGTGGAGATAGAGGTAGTAGCTGACGTTAGTGAGTAAGTAGAATAAATAGGTGTGTCAGTCAGTGTTTTGTGGAGATAGAGGTAGTAGCTGACGTTGGTGAGTAAGTAGAATAAATAGGTGTGTCAGTCAGTGTTTTGTGGAGATAGGGGTGGTGGCTGACGTTAGTGAGTAGAATGAATAGGTGTGTCAGTCTGTGTTTTGTGGAGATAGGGATGGCGGCTGACGTTAGTAGGTAGAATGAGGTATGTTAGTGTTTTGTGGAGATAGGGGTGGTGGCTGATGTTAGTAAGTAGAATGAGGTGTGTTAGTGTTTTGTGGAGATAGTGGTGGTGGCTGATGTTAGTAAGTAGAATGAGTAGGTGTGTTAGTGTTTTGTGGAGATAGGGGTGGTGGCTGACGTTAGTAAGTAGAATGAATATGTGTGACAGTCAGTGTTTTGTGGAGATAGGGGTGGTGGCTGACGTTAGTGAGTAAGTAGAATAAATAGGTGTGTCAGTCAGTGTTTTGTGGAGATAGGGGTGGTGGCTGACGTTAGTGAGTAAGTAGAATGGGCAGATGTGACAGTCAGTGTTTTGTGGAGATAGGGGTGGTGGCTGACGTTAGTAAGTAGAATGAATAGGTGTGTCAGTCTGTGTTTTGTGGAGATAGGGATGGCGGCTGACGTTAGTAGGTAGAATGAGGTATGTTAGTGTTTTGTGGAGATAGGGATGGTGGCTGACGTTAGTAGGTAGAATGAGGTATGTTAGTGTTTTGTGGAGATAGGGGTGGTGGCTGACGTTAGTAAGTAGAATGAGTAGGTGTGTTAGTGTTTTGTGGAGATAGGGGTGGTGGCTGATGTTAGTAAGTAGAATGAGTAGGTGTGTCAGTCAGTGTTTTGTGGAGATAGAGGTAGTAGCTGACGTTAGTGGAATGAGTAGCTGTGTCAATCAGTGTTTTGTGGAGATAGGCGTGATGGCTGATGTTAGTAAGTAGAATCAGTACGTGTGTCAGTCAGTGTTTTGCGTAGA
Source organism: Alviniconcha marisindica (assembly GCA_018857735.1). NCBI lineage: Eukaryota > Metazoa > Mollusca > Gastropoda > Provannidae > Alviniconcha > Alviniconcha marisindica. Next base: position 333,828 of record JABMCL010002934.1, read on the forward strand.
TAGGGGTGGTGGCTGATGTGGTGGTGGTGGCGTTTTAAAAATCTCCATTATCATCATTATTATTATTATCATTGAGCGAGTGTTTAGGTCTATCAGTTAGGGAATCGTAAGGATAAAGGTGGTCACTGATGCCAATGGGTGAGCAGTTTAGCGAGTAATTGGGTATTTTGTGAAGCTAGGAATGGTGGCTGATTTGGTTTAAACAAAAGTTTATTCATTCATCGTAATCATAAGCTCAACAAATAAGTACAGGAAACACAAAAGCAGTATGCTTATTTGAGTGTTACCTATAGATTGAGTGGCTGATTTGAGTGAGTGAGTAGGTGAGTCAATGAGTGGAAATTGTGTGGAGTAGGGTGATGCCCTTCTTTAGTCCTGAGCCCTGAGGCATAGTGAACAACGTATGAGTGAGTGAGTATGTGAGTCAGTGAGTGACAATTCTGTGGAGCAGGGTGGTGTCCGTCTCAAATGTGGTGTCTTTCTCAAGTTCTGAGGTAAATTGAGAAACGATCCTAAATCCGTGTCTACTTTCCTCTCCCTGTCAAATGCTGAACTCGTGTCCAGTCGCTGGTAGTCAGAATCCTAACACCGTGTTCATCCTCTCCGTGTCAAATGTTGAACTCGTATCCAGTCGCTGTGTGTCAGAACTCTAACACCGTGTTCATCCTCTCCCTGTGAGAATTCTAACACCGTGTTCAACCTCTCCCTGTCAAATGTTGAACTCATATCCAGTCGCTGTGTGTCAGGACCCTAACACGGTGTTCATTATCTCCCTGTCAAATGTTGAACTCGTATCCAGTCGCTGTGTATCATAACTCTAACACCGTGTTCAACCTCTCCCTGTCAAATGTTGAACTCGTATCCAGTCGCTGTGTGCCACAACCCTAATACGGTGTTCATCCTCTCCCTGTCAAATGTTGAACTCGTATCCAGTCGCTGTGTGTCAGAACTCTAACACCATGTTCATCCTCTCCCTGTCAAATGTTGAACTCGTATCCAGTCGCCGTGTGCCACAACCCTAATACGGTGTTCATCCTCTCCCTGTCAAATGTTGAACTCGTATCCAGTCGCTGTGTATCAGAACTCTAACACCATGTTCATCCTCTCCCTGTCAAATGTTGAACTCGTATCCAGTCGCTGTGTGCCAGAACCCTAACACCGTATTCAGCCTCTCCCTGTCAGAACTCTAACACCGTGTTCATCTTCTCCCTGTCAGAACCCTAACACCGTGTTCATCCTCTCCCTGTCAGAAACCTTACACCGTGTTCATCCTCTCCCTGTCAAATGTTGAACTCGTATCCAGTCGCTGTGTGTCACAACCCTAACACCGTGTTCATTCTCTCTCTCTCTCTCTCTCAGATCCTGACGCTGCTGGTCTACGTTCTCTCCTCGGTCGTCCTCATCCCTAACTACATGACCAACAAGCTGGAGTCGGTGCAAGGGGAGAACACCACCTTCTACACCATCGAGGACCTCAAGCTGGCCACCAACGAGACCCAGAACATCGTGCTCATCAACGTCGTCACGTACGCCGTGGTGGCCAAGCTCATCCCTTGCGTCCTCATCATCATCTTCAGCGGCTCGCTCGTCTACACCCTCACCCTCCGAGGGCGGAGTCGACGGAGGAGGCTGGCGACGTCCTCGTGTAGCAAGTCCTCGAAGGGATCTCGTCAGGCCACCACGACCCGCATGCTGCTGGTGGTCATCATCCTCTTCATCATCACCGAGCTCCCTCAGGGCATCCTCATTCTGCTCAGCGCCACCGTGCCCTCCTTCTACAACGACGTCTACCTTTCGCTGGGTGACCTCATGGACTTCATCGCGCTGCTGAACAACGCGATTAACTTTGTGCTCTACTGCATCATGAGCCAGCAGTTCCGCTCCAGGTTCGCCCAGATGTACCTGAGGCGGCGCGTGCAGCTCAAGTCGGTCAATAGCGAGACCATGACCACGACGGATAAGCTTATTCTGCGCGAGCCGCCCACACGAACAACAGGGGCAGAGTGATGTGTGCCCGCCAACCCCACCCCGTCCGTCCCCGGCCCTGTCCCCCACCCACCCACCCTCCCTCTTTCCCTCTTTGTCCTTTCTTTCCTTTCCCTGCCCTGTGTTATCTTCCTCATCTCCCCAACGCTCCACTTCCCCACCGCCCCACGCCCACTCACACTCACAATGCAACACGCGCGCGCGGCAGCACACACACACACACACACACACACCACCACACACACACACACACAACAACAACACAGCACATGCACACGACGCACACACACACACACACCACACACACACACACACACACACAACACACACACACACACACACACACACACACACATATATACTACATACCAGACAACAGACAGCACACAGCACACGACCCACACACACACACACACACACACACACACACACACACACACACACACACACACACACACCCACACACACACACACGCGCGCGCGCAAACACACACACACACACACACACGCAAACACACACACAAACACACACACACACCCCTATCTTCCATCATCGCCTTTGCTGGTCGTGAGCACACTCGCTGGAGTCCCTCTATCTGTCCATGAATCAAATCACCCAACAGTTTCATTGCCTTTCGCTGTTCCTCATGACCTGATGAAGAGGGGAACCCGGTCTCTCGGCCTCACCGTCTCCTCCCTTGATGTCCCGCGCATCAGGGTGCAATAACGAAGCCAATAAGGAACAGTCTGGTTCGATTCTCGGCGAAAATTGTGTGTTTGGGGTGGTGGTCGGAAGGGAGGGGGGGGGGGGGGCTTGGTGTTTGTTGTGTGGAGGGTGAGAAGAGAGAGAGAAGGAAAGCGGTTGATCGGGAGAATTGTGATGATGAGTGGGGGAGAGGGAGGAGGAGGGGGAGAGAGAGAGAGAGAGAGAGAGAGAGAGAGAGAGAGAGAGAGAGAGAGAGTAATTGTCACGACACACGATCAGCCAAGCTAATAACAGCGTTGAACGGTTAGTTGGACCCAACTTCATTTGTTGGGTTCAACTGATCGAGCCAGATGGCGTGAGTTTTAGCCGTTGAGCGTGTAAAGTGGAAAGTGCAACCACTCCAACTCTTCATTCTGACAGAATCAAACCAGTCATCCAACGCACACGCGCGCAACGTTAGAACCTGTAGAGTGAAGTACGCCCCGTTCCCCGCTTAATTCGACGACAAAATGTGTAACTAGGATGGGAGGAGGGACGCAATTGCACGCCCGAAAGAACAGTGATGTCGCACGTGTGTGATGACGAATCGGTCGATTTGAAGGCTTCTTGCCTACCGCGACTTAATGACCACTTAATCTCACGACGTAAAACAACTGTAATCCTTTGCACGCATTTTGAAGCCAAGTGTGTGGAACAGTCACAATGGCGTTTGCGTGGGACGACATTACTGAGTTCAATTACAATCTCCTGGTGCCCGACGTGCCGATTGCATTATCGGCCGACTGAAACGAAATTGAACAATTTCCGACAGCTTACAACGTCGCTCGTAGTGTTGAACTACTTTACGTCAAAAACAAATTTGAGAGAAAAGTAAAACGGGACGGTAACTGGAGTGTTCCTGTTCGACGATCGGGCCATAGCACAGTGATTATCTCCCCATCCACCCCCCACCCCCCCACCCCCCCCCCCCCCCCCCCCCCCCCCCCCCCCCCCCCCCCGTCCCCCCAAGTCCCATGCGGAAACCCAGCTGGGTGCATTAAAAGTGAAAACTTTCATGGATGTATCGACAGTGGGATTTCTACGGGTGATGTTGTTTATGGGTTTCGTGCGTGTTGCAAGTCCAGATAACTCCATTGCGGAACGTGAGATGAGACTGACACCTCAAAGGTTCCTGTTGGAGTGGTCGAAGTGAAGTGTCTGTAATTTCCCAAACTGGCGATGCGCACAGATCGAAGCACAACCGATTATGAACTGGCTGTCTAAGTTTGTATGGTTACTGTTAAAGACAACCATTGGTGTGTGCAATCTTAAATATCAGACCTATACCCGGAAGAGTGATATCAAACACTTGAGTAAACGGTTGAGAGCAAAACGGAAGAACAAAAATCCTCTTTTATACACATTTTCTAGTCATATCAGAAGTCCTCTGTTTATTTGTCGTATTTTTCTTCTTTTTAGTTTGTTTTTGTTATCATTTCTGCCTTTCTTGTTTTCTCTCATTTTTATTGCCGTTGTATTATTTGTTTTTTCTGTCGTTCTTTCTTCTTTCTTTTTTCTCTCTTTTTTTGTTCTGTTGTATATGCATGCCTTTTCGGCGCATAATTATGTATTTTTCTTTCTTTGATATTTATTTAATTCTTGTCTTTTTTGGGGTATTATTTATTGGTCTATTTCAGGCAAAAGCTTCTGGCTGATTATGCTGAAAACGTTCAGACAGAAGAATTGTTTTTGATAGTGACTTTGTTGGAACACATTGTCTTTTGCCACAAAGAAGGGCTCCGGTTGTATTTATTCATAATGAGGATGAGGATGAGGATCGCATTTATATAGCGCTCGAGCAGACTCACTGCGCTCTTATCGTATGTGATTCTAAATGTCGTGACTCCAGCATTTTATAACTCGTTTTTGAATATCCACCGAAGTGGTGTACTTACAGCGCTGTTTGGTTGTTACTTAATTGGTGCCACGTGGAACTGTTGCCATCTGGGCGAGTTCTGTGTGCACCATACAACCATGCACCATGTCACGTCACTTCATGCAAAGCCAGATACGTAGGATGCATGCGTGTTTAACTGTAACCTGCCACCTGCACATTTGGCAGAATGGCCGTGATCTTTTGCGTGCTACTGCGGTAACACGGGAGTGGAACGGATACCGAAATAGAACGTTGACAGTGGGGAGCACAGAAAGTTGACACTGGAGAAGAAACTTCTCCCGCCGCTCCTGCCGGGACTTGAATCCGCGACCTTGCGATCACGAGTCCGGCACTCTAACCACTGAGCTATTCCCACTCCACTTATATTCCGGAGCAAACGGAAATGCTGCAAGAGGAAGGGAGAGAACGAAAGAAAGAGAAAGAGAGACAGAGAGACAGAGAGACAGAGAAGGAGAGATAATTGTTTGTGTTATTTATTATTCGTAACTGACATTTGCCTTACAATAATTAGTGAATGATTGAATAATCAGTCTAAAAAGAAGTTACAAATAACAAGTAATAGTCGTTGACATCAACATCTCATATTGTTGATGAAAGGTCTACATTGTGTCCATTGTAAATATTGCTTGGTTATATATGTAATGTGTGACAAATATTTTGTCCATGCAATTATGTACAGGTTTGGAAAGCGCTACAAAAGCTGTGCAGACGTTATCTGTTGAAAATCCTTGGCATATTATGAACAAGGAAACAGACAAACATTCATATCCTTTTTGCTGTTTATGTACTTTGTTGTGTGTTTTGTTTATGTGTTTGTTTGTTTGTTTGTTTGTTTCGTGTATGTATTTATTTATGTTTGTATTCATGTACGTATCTACATATGTGTATATATTGAAAATCCTTGGTATATAATGAACAAGGAAACAGACAAACAATCGTATACTTTTTGCTGTTTATATATTTTGTTGTGTTTTGCTTGTTTCAGATATATATATATATATGTGTGTGTGTGTGTGTGTGTGTGTGTGTGTGTGTGTGTGTGTGTGTGTGTGTGTGTGTGTGTGTGTGACCTGCGCGGCGTGTGTGATGTGTGTTCCTGCGTGCGTGCGCGCCGCGCGCGCGCGCGTGTGTGTGTGTGTGTGTGTGTGTGTGTGTGTGTGTGTGTGTGTGTGTGTGTGTGTGTGTGTGTGTGTGTAGTGTCCTGAACAGACACTATGCGATTGACAAGACGTTAAAATCCTCGTTTTCTTCTCTCTTTTTTTTTTTTTTTTGTTTGTTTTCATCAACATTTAATGTACACAGTTTTAACCTACCATTTCATTAAACCGCCCACGACCTACAGTGGTACTACGCTCCTTTCTTCCATTATATATTTGACTGTAAGTTACGAAAACGTACCTCCTTGGACATCCGTATGTCATCTTCCTCCCCATCCCCTTATGATATTGAAACTATATATCAGAATCTACCAATGGCAGGCGCAAACATCAGCAAACAAGGGAGCTAATTAGCGTTCGAAATACGTAACACAGGTACAACAACAAAGACCTGAGTCGCCTGCGGTAACTCTCACCTGACATGTGTGTAAATACAAGGCACATAAACTCCACCAGAGGTAATCCTCTGATGTACTTAATTAATTAATGTAATTAATTAACTTCCTTGTTTGTTGATTCTGCACAAGCTCTCTGGGCCTCGTTTTGTTTCAGAGACGTAAACATGTTCACTTATTAATTATTATTTTTTGATGTGTGTATAGCGTGCGCGGAGGGGGAGGTAACCGGAGGACATGGAGAAACCCCTCGACAACCACCCTGAACATCAGCGTGGCAAACTATTGGTAAACGTCCGGCGCCAAAATGGTTATTTCTGTCCACAGCATTAAATACGTTTTAGTCATAAACTCGCTCGAATGAGACAAGGGCGCAGAATGTTCCGAGCTATAAATATTCTGGTTGTGATTTGTGTTCCTTGTTTGCTAACGTTTTGTCTTGCCTTACTTGCTTAGTTAGACGTGACTTGGTGCGCATGTGGGCTCTTGAAAACATAATTTCGTGGGGATCTACACACAAGGGAGTGAAATAGCTATTGAAAGATGTCAAACAAACACAACAACAAGGACCCGAGTCGCCTACGGTAACTCTCACCTGGCGTACGTGCGTTCGTGGGGATATGTGGAACCGCAGTCTTTCGGAACCTTTTTTCTTTTCTTTCCCCCGCCACATTTTATTCGCAGACCTACCATTAATTAATTAATTAGAAGCGGGAGTGTAGACTGGATTTTAACGACGATGCAGAAATAGCAATTTCTCGGCTATCTATCTATCTATCTATCTATCTATCTATCTATCTATCTATTCTATCTATCTATCTATCCTATTTATCTATCTATCTATCTATCTATCTATCTATCTATCTATCTATCTATCTATCTATCTATCTATCTATCTATCTATCTGTCTATCTATCTATCTATCTCTCTATCTATCTATCTGTATAAAACAAGAACAGTAGGTTTTTATTTTGAGCTCAAGGGAATCCTTCAAGAAGTCTGTCATTCTTTGTGGTTTCTCAATCACACACGCCTCTCTGTCCATGCAGAGCGTGTGAACAACAGACATCCCCAGGCATTGCACTGATGAGCTAGCAGTCAAAACGCTCGTGTAGATGATGTCTGTGACCGCCGACTGATCCCAGTTGGCTCAGCGGTGAGGCGTTAAGCCCGTTCTTAATTGGGCGAATGTTTGTTCGCGAACCTAGTTGGTTCTTAATTGGGGGTAAAGCCCGTTCTTAATTGGGCGAATGTTTGTTTGCGAACCTAGTTGGTTCTTAATTGGGCGAATGTTTGTTTGCGAACCTAGTTGGTTCATGGGCGAATGTTTGTTTGCGAACCTAGTTGGTTCTTAATTGGGCGAATGTTTGTTCGCGAACCTAGTTGGTTCTTAATTGGGCGAATGTTTGTTCGCGAACCTAGTTGGTTCTTAATTGGGCGAATGTTTGTTCGCGAACCTAGTTGGTTCTTAATTGGGCGAATGTTTGTTCGCGAACCTAGGTTCGGACTTGGCTTAATTGGGCGAATGTTTGTTCGCGAACCTAGTTGGTTATGGAAGCCCGTTCTTAATTGGGCGAATGTTTGTTCGCGAACCTAGTTGGTTCTTAATTGAGGGTAAAGCCCGTTCTTAATTGGGCGAATGTTTGTTCGCGAACCTAGTTGGAAGTATTCGGCGAACCTAGCTGGTTCTTAATTGGGCGAACTTTTCTTCGCGAACCAAGCTGGAAGTATTCGTCGAAGCTATATTCGGGTCCAAAAAGCTTCGCTCAACATGTTCTGGGAACATTCGCCCTATTCGACAAACCTTGCCTCTGATTGGCTGAGAGCAGAGCTTTCCTGTGGATGAAGAAAAAATAAAAATAAAATGGATGACGGTGTCGCTAGGTTCTTCACTCGCTTCGGGGGCATTTGTATTGTTGACTTGTGGGAGGCGCAGCCTTGTCTCGGAGACCCAGAATGAGATAGTAGTTAGTTGAATTACCCTGTGAGGGATGATTAAAGTATATTGACTTGACGACTTGACTTTAGCCTACATTTTCGATCATGCTGTCTGCTGCGCGTCTGCCGCATGTTCGGGCCGAAGATTGCATCTCATTACAAGCCAGTTGAGAACGAAGTAAAGTTCGTCAAACTGTCCGAATCATGTTCGGCAATTAAGAAACAAATCATAGTTCGTCGAACTGTCCGAAGTATGTTCGGCGAACAAACATTCGCCCAGTTAAGAACGGGCTTTAGGCTGGTAAGCAGAACGACTTTGGTTCGCTTAACCCCTTCACTGCTACAGTCTGTACAATTTCTGGGCTGAAAAGTGCCCGCACAAGCCTGCAAAACAGTACATTATCTGGTCCTATAATAGCTACTTTTTTCTGTAGTGTGCGCTTTGACGGAAATCCTTTCATGCCAATGCGAAAATGCAAACGAAAAGACTTAAGATTTTTATATTTCACACTTTTATTGGCCGTTTTCAAGTGAGATCATGTAAGTGAAAGGGTTAATTCCGCTTCGGTTTTCCTTCCTCTTCAGTGACTGTCGTTTATGGACGCTGTGTTCTTCTCACTTCGCCTTTCACGAAAACTTTATAATGCAGGAGTCATTCTGGTGGTGACGGTGTAGCATTAGGTACAATCTCCCTCTTTTTCCACTTACTGGGATCTCGATCCCCTCTGCTACATCTAGGTACAATCTCCCTCTCTCCCCATCTACTGGGATCTCAGTCCCTCTGCTACATCTAGGTACAATCTCCCTGTTTTCCCACCTACTGGAATCTCAGTCCCTCTGCTACACCTAGGTACAATCTCCCTCTTTTTCCACCTACTGGGATCTCGGTCCCCTCTGCTACATGTAGGTACAATCTCCCTGTTTTCCCACCTACTGGAATCTCAGTCCCTCTGCTACACCTAGGTACAGTCTCCCTCTCCCCCCATCTACTGGGATCTCAGTCCCTCTGCTACACCTAGGTACAGTCTCCCTGTTTTCCCATCTACTGGGATCTCAGTCCCCTCTGCTACACCTAGGTACAGTCTCCCTGTTTTCTGATCTACTGGGATCTCGGTCCCCTCTACTACATCTAGGTACAGTCTCCCTGTTTTCCCACCTACTGGGATCTCGGTCCCCTCTACTACATCTAGGTACAGTCTCCCTGTTTTCCCACCTACTGGGATCTCGGTCCCCGCTGCTACTTCTAGGTACAATCTCCCTCTTTTCCCATCTACTGGGACCTCTGTCCACGCTGCTACATTTTCGGAGACAGCTCGGCGTTAAAAACGTTTAACCAGCCAACCAACAGACTAGCGTGACGGCTACGATCCGCACAAACCCCTGTGTAATAGTGATCTTGGAGCAGGGATTTGAGAGGAGAACGGAAAAAGAAGAGGGGATCAAAAAGCACTTCCTGGATCTTTCGGAAAACAACAACACGTTCATCAAATATCAGTTACCTTATCGCCCATGCACGCATCGAGCAAACAAGGCAAGAAAAAAGAAAAGAAAGAAATGTCTCCGTGACTGAGGACAGGAACACTGCGACGGGCAGGCGGCGGATGACAAGCAACGTTCAGTTGCAGCTGCACTTTATCTTTTAGCCATTTGAACAGAAAATATCTCTAAAGGAAACAGCATCAGAGGAGAACCCCCCCCCCCCCCCCACACACACACACACACACACACCCCACCCTCCCTCCTTCACTCCAGATATGAGGAGGAGGAGGAAAAGGAGAACGAACTCTGTCACAGAGCCGAACAAACAAAGACTTCGTGTAAGAAGCCATTGGGTGAGATAAAAAATATTAAAAAAAGGACAGGAATCCAGCCATTAGCAGACCACCGGTCATATGGTGGTGGCTTTGAGCTCCCGTCTGCTTCCGATGACGACGTATTGTCTCGTCTGTCGTGGAACAAAGCTAATGGACGTTGGGATCAATGCATGACTCGCCTTCCTAGCTGCATCTTTCTTTAGCTGTGTGTGACTCGGTTCCTGGCGGGGAGCTCACTGCTAGGGCGGTGGCGAAATGGTCTTCTGGCCTTTATTGATCAGTAGTTTGATGCGGGAACAAATCACTTGGTATCGATGCGCTTTGGAAAGGCTTTTTAAGTAACTGCAAGGTTCTTTTGTTGTGTTGCTTTTGTGTCCGTGAATATTTCAGTCGAAACATGGAAGTAGTTGCTCTCTCTCTCTCTCTCTCTCTCTCTCTCTCTCTCTCTCTCTCTCTCTCTCTCTCTCTCTCTCTCTCTCTCTCTCTCTCTCTCAAACGCGCGCACACACACACACACACACACACACCACACACGCACGCGCACACCAAGACCGTTTCTGTTATGTTTGTGCAAGTGTGCGTGTGTTTACCGGCTACTTCGCACTCTCGTGTAGTTGTGTTTTTTGTTGTTTTTGTTGTTGGTGGTTGTTGTTGTTGTTGTTGTTTTGTTGTTGTTTTTTGTTTTGTTTTGTTGTTTTTGTTTTTTGGGGGTTACATGCGTGGTATTCTTTTGCGTATATGTCTAACCCTAATTTCATCACCTATAATCTCTGTTTCGTTGACACGAACATTGTGTTAACAACAGGCCATTCGCTGAATCGAAAACTGCAATACGTTTTGCTTGTTTGCTTGTTTCTTTGGTAGTTTTATGTGTTGGACAAACCTTTGATTGACGGACTGATTGCTTGACTAGTGGTTAAATAACTGATTCAATTCATCGACCGATCGATAAATGAATTGATTGAAATCGCTGATTGTCTAGTGACTGAATACCTGCTTGGCTGACTGATCGATCGATCGGTTGTCAATCGCTTATTTCTCGTCCGGAGCCAAATCCCAGACTCATCACTCCAAAGCTCTTGACGCGCATGCTCGTAAAAGGGAATATGCGCGGTTTTCCGATCTGCTGATTGGTCCAAGGAGAACAGTGAACCCGGAGCGGAAGACAACCACAGCCGCTATAACAAGTCCGCCATCTAACCCCCTGTGTCCAAAATGGACAAAACGTGTCACCGTTCTTG
>JABMCL010002934.1:357500-367500 GCA_018857735.1 Alviniconcha marisindica
AGACCAATACTATGAGATAAAGACACGGTGGATATAAGACTTTACGGTACTGACGTGGAGTTGTCACAATGTCAGTGACGGGAAGAAAGAGCCTCTCTTAGTGTCCACGACATGTCTCTCGCGAGTCACTATAAAGAATGCCGTTCGCCACAAATAAATACTGAAATACATACGTAATTAAAATGTGACGCAGGTGTGACGCAGGTGTTAGGTCATTCTCTCTCTCTCTCTCTCTCTCTCTCTCTCTCTCTCTCTCTCTCTCTCTCTCTCTCTCTCTCTCTCTCTCTCTCTCTCTCTCTCTCTCTCTCTCTCACCCCCACACACACACTCACACACTGACACTCGCACAGATATTCACACACGCGCGCCTCACTGAGCACACACACACACAACACACACACACACACACACACACACACACACACACACACACACACACACACACACACACACAACACACACACACACACACCACACACACACACACACACACAACACACACACACACACAACACACACACACACTGACACTCACAAAATTCACAGCGACGCGCGCGCTCATGGAGCACACACACACACACACACGCACGCGCGCGCACGCACGCACCACGCACGCACGCACCGCACGCACGCACGCACGCACGCACGCACGCACACACACACACACACACACACACACACACAACACACACACACACACACGCGCGCGCGCACACACAAACACACACACACACACACACACACACACACACACACACACACACACACACTGGACTCTGATGTCGCTCCCGTCTGGCTGGCGCAGACATATGCCATCAGAACGGCTCAAACATTTGCCACCATCAAAACGCCGCAAATGTATGTCATCAAAATGGCGCAAATGTATGTCATCAAAAGGCGCAAATGCACGCCATAAAAGCACCGCAATCGCGCAGATCGAACGCTTTCCAGATCTTTACCGATGTGGCTGTCGGAGCAAACGCCGTACTGCCCCCAACAGTCTGGGGTTGCTGTGCAGTCTAAGCTCCTCTGCGGAAATTACAGGCTGGACAAACAGTTTTCGCCGCTTACAATGATTGACGGTCAGCCGCCCCCCTGCTTCGAACTCGTGCGGTGTCCTCCCTATCACTAGGCAACGCGTCCTCGCTGTCCGATTATTGACGGTCGAGTGGACCGCCCCCCCCCCACCCCCCACCCCCCACCCCCACTACCCCCTCTGCCCCTCCACCTCCTTCTGTCAGCAGCATCTTGGGATGGTCAAAGTCTTCACTGTTGTTTACGATTACTTTTTGCCTCCGTGGACGTTAAGCAGCAAAAACTCACTACGATTACTGAGAGGTAGAAAAATGCGACCCACGACCTACGTTTATTGCCCTTTTCGTCAGGGAAATGTTCACAGTTGTTTACGATTACTAAGAGGTAAATACGACCCACGACCTACGTTTATTGCCCTTTTCGTCAGGGAAATGTTCACAGTTGTTTACGATTACTAAGAGGTAAATACGACCCACGACCTACGTTTATTGCCCTTTTCGTCAGGGAAATGTTCACAGTTGTTTACGAGTCCTAAGAGGTAAACACGACCCACGACCGAAGGTTATTGTCCTTTTCATGTTCGCTGTTCTTTACGATTGCTGAAAACTAAATACGACCCACGACTTATGCTGATTGTCCTTTTCATAACGGAAATATTCAGTTGTTTACGATTGCTGAAAACTGAAGACGACCCCCCCCCCCCCCCCCCCCGCCTCCCCCCCCACCTATGTTCATTGTCCTTTTCATAAGGGAAACGTTCACTTTTGTTTACGATTACTGACATAAACACGACCCACGACCAAGGGGTCCTTTTCGTTAGGGAAATGTTCACTGTTCTTTATGATTGCTAAAAACTACAAATGCGATCCACGACCTATCTTTACTGTCCTTTTCTTAAGGGAAATTCAGTTGTTTACGATTGACTGGAAACTGAAGACGACCCACGGCCTATATTCATTGCCCTTTTCATAAGGGAAATGTTCACTGCTGTTTACGATTTCCGGAAACTAAGTACGTCCCACAACCTATGCTTATTTCTCTTTTCCTAAGGGAAATGTTTACTGTTGTTTACGATTGCTGAAAACTGAAGACGACCCATGACCTATATTTATTGCCCTTTTCATAAGGGAAATGTTCACTGTTTACAGTTGCTGAAAACTGAAGACGACCAACGACCCAAGTTTGTTGTCCTTTTCCTCAGAGCTGGTGTGGGGATGGGAAATGGTTACGCGTGTTGGGCGTGTGAAGGGGGGGAGGCGGGGAGTTGACAATGTTCTGTGTCCAGTTATTCTGTGGGTCATAGTTATTGACCGTTTCCGTCTACAAAAAGCGTCTTCGGCGCGTCTTAAGTGTCTCACTGTTAAGAAGAAGAAGAAGAGAAAGTAAGTAACTTGGTGTTTTAAGCCCAGTCAACCATTGCGGTTATATCAGGGTAAAAGAAGGTGAAGAAGTAACTTGATGTTTTAAGCCCAGTCAGCCATTGCGGTTATATCAGGGCGAAGAAGAAGAGAAAGTAAGTAACTTGATGTTTTAAGCCCAGTCAGCCATTGCGGTTATATCAGGGTAAAAGAAGGTGAAGAAGTAACTTGATGTTTTAAGCCCAGTCAGCCATTGCGGTTATATCAGGGTAAAAGAAGGTGAAGAAGTAACTTGATGTTTAAGCCCAGTCAGCATTGCGTTATATAGTAAAGAAGAAGAATAACTTTGTGTTTTAAGCCCAGTCAACCATTGCGGTTATATCAGGGCGAAAGAAGAAGAAGAAGTAACTTTGTGTTTTAAGCCCAGTCAACCATTGCGGTTATATCAGGGCGAAAGAAGAAGAGAAAGTAAGTAACTTGGTGTTTTAACCCCAGTCAACCATTGCGGTTATATCAGGGTAAAAGAAGAAGAAGAAGTAACTTTGTGTTTTAAGCCCAGTCAACCACTGCGGTTATATCAGGGTAAAAGAAGAAGAAGAAGAAGAAGAAGTAACTTTGTGTTTTAAGCCCAATCAACCATTGCGGTTATATCAGGGTAAAAGAAGAAGAAGAAGTAACTTTGTGTTTTAAGCCCAGTCAACCATTGCGATTATATCAGGGCGGAAGAAGAAGAAGAAGAAGTAACTTTGTATTTTAAGTCCAGTCAACCATTGCGGTTATATCAGGGTAAAAGAAGAAGAAGAAGAAGTAACTTTGTGTTTTAAGCCCAGTCAACCATTGAGGTTATATCAGGGTCAAAGAAGAAGAAAAAGAAGAAGTAACTTTGTGTTTTAAGTCCAGTCAACCATTGCGGTTATATCAGGGTGAAAGAAGAAGAAGAAGAAGAAGAAAATCTTTTTTAACGATTACCTGGGGTGCAATACGGCCCATTTTACGGCCATTTTGAGAGAGAGAAAAAGGGGGGGGGGGGGGGTGCGCATGGAGTGGGAGAAAGAGAGGAGTGGGTGGTGCTTTCAATGTCCTAGCTATTATCAAGGGTCAGATCCCTTCTGTTGCAACAGCATCTTGGGGAGACATAGACAAATATATCACAGTTTAACCAGCACTGGGGGTCCAATGGTTCTATTTCTGTTTTTGGTTTGTTTGTTTTTTCTGCCTCCTCTTCTTTTCTTTTCTTCTTCTTCTTCTTCTTCTTCTTCTTCTTCTTCTTCTGTTTTTAATGTTTTTAATGTTTCCTATTATCAAGGGCCTGATACCAATGAAGTTTTTGGCTTGACAAAGTTATCACTGTGTACCTTGTCTGTACAAATACGTCTGGTTTGTTAGTTTGTTTGCTTGTTTGTTTGTTGTGTGTGTGTGTGTGTGTGTGTGTGTGTGTGTGTGTGTGTGTGTGTGTGTGTGTGTGTATGCGTGTGTGTGTGTGTGTGTGTGTGTGTGTGTGTCTGTGTGTGTGCGCGCATGCATGCGTGCGTGCGTGCGTGCGTTCGTGCGAGCGTCCGTGCGTGTGAGCGTGCGTGAGTGCGCGGGTGCATGCGTGCGAGCGTGCGTGTGCGTTTGTGTGTTCTTGTTGATTAAAAAATAAGTTGTTTGCTGTTTTTGGGGTGTATGATTTTAGTTTGGTTTTCTTGTGTTTTATTTATTTGTGTGTGTGTGTGTGTGTGTGTGTGTGTGTGTGTGTGTGTGTGTGTGGTGTGTGTGTGTGTGTGTGTGTGTGTGTGTGTGTGTGTGTGTTGTTTGTTTGTTTCTTGTTGTTGTTGGAGGTGGTGTTTTGGTCTTTTGTTTGCTTGCTTGCTTGTTTGTTTGTTTGTTTGTTGTTGTTTTCTTTTTACCATCATTGGGTGTTTGTCTTTTGTCTTTTGTTTGCTGGCTTGTTTATTTTTATCTTCTTCTTCTTCTTCTTCTTCTTCTTCTTCTTCTTCTTCTTCTTCTCATCAACATTATTTTTTTCACTTTTCGATTGTCTACGGACACCTAACTTCTCCAGTCACGTCTGGAGGTCAAACAACGTCCTAGCAGCTTAAAGTAATCCCCAGTTTAATGTGTTGGTGCAGTCGTTTGCTTGACACGTGCAGGGGGTCCAGATGGAAACACCGGGTCAGCTGGGGAGAGCGGTTACACAAGATACAAGACACACTCCAGTGCGGAAATTAAACGATCTGCCATAAAAAAAGAGCGAAATAAAAGCAAGAAAAGGAAAGAAAAAAACGTATTATATACATCAGACACTGCATCAACGAGCTATCCTCTCACTCTTCCGGGTTACAGTCCACTCGCATAACAGGTCTCCCGCATGGGGCTGGTGGTGACGGAGGCGGCCTGCTATCTGGGTGCCGAGATCCTGAGAAGAGCAATACCAGTTTTGGAACACCCACGTACAATTATGATTATGCAATTCATAAACAAAGCAGCTGAGGAAATAGTCACCATGTATTTCCTGCTTATTTGTCATTCCGCAGAATTCGATTTTGTTAAACGTCTTCCCACCTGTCTACTGTCTAATGGTTTTCTGCACAAAATGTTGTGGTACAAAGTTACTGTGCTGGGAATAGCTGTGTGTGCCCTCGAGAGTTGTGTAATCAGTCACTTCGTTTTCGTACCACCTGGCAAAAAAAAAAGGTCAGCAGCAATTGACTATTAACAAACAACAAAAAGTCTTAATTTCAGTTGACTTCCACAGGCGTTTGGGGTTTCAAATAAACTAAAGACACGCTAAATTCCTGGTGGACACCTATTTGAAAGTCTCTAACATAATATACAAATATCCCACCTTGCCTGGGCTGTGTCACAACACACTGACACCAGCAAGAACACCAAGGTTTGGGCTGTGTCCCAACACACTAACACCAGCAAGAACACCAAGGCTTGGGCTGTGTCACAACACAATGTCACCAGATAAAACACCAAGGCTTGGGCTGTGTCACAACACATTGACACCAGCAAGAACACCAAAGCATGGGCTGTGTCAGAGCACACTGATACCAACAAGAACACCAAAGCTTGGGCTGTATCACACACAACACAATGACACCAGCAAGAACACCAAGGCTTGGGCCGTAACACACAACACATTGACACCAGCAAGAACACCAAGGTTTGGGCTGTGTCACAACACATTGACAACAGCACGAACGCCAAGGCTTGGGCTGTGTCACACCACACTGACACCAGCAAGATCACCAAGGCTTGGGCTGTGTCACAGCACTCTAACACCAACAAGTACACCAAGGCTTGGGCTGTGTCACAACTCATTCACACCAGCAAGAACACCAAGGCTTGGGCTATGTCAAAACACATTGACACCAGCCAGAACACCGAGGTCTGGGCTGCCACAACACATTGGCACCAGCCAGAACACCAAGGCTTGGGCTGTGTCACAACACATTGACACTAGCAAGAACACCAAGGCTTGGGCTGTGTCCCAACACCTGGAATGGTGTCCATGGTGAGCAAGAGCACCAAGGCTTGGGCTTTAAATTGTCGCAACACCTGAAATGGTGTCCATGGTAAGCAAGAACACCAAGGCCATGTACATCAAAATGTTGATGATCACTGCAGTCATACGGGGACTATCCTCAGCAAGGATGAGCTCCTCACATACCAGCATCCTCCTTCCAGAAGTGGGAATAAATCCTCCGAAGACGGCGCAGTATCGCTGCCCGTGTGGCTGGGTATTAGAGAGGGTTAGTACACGGGTACAAGGTTCCAGGCGAGATCAAAAGATCAAGAGATCTAGAGGAGGGAGGTGGAGCTGGACCTTCAAGTTAGCCCAGAAGAGATCATGAGTAGGGAGGTGGAACTGGGCCGAGAAAGTTGGACTTCTTTCGCTTCGAGTAGTTCCTCAACAGCTGTGCAACGGACATTGTCCTTGTGACTCTGCCCAAGCACGGCAGTTGAAACAGCAATTGCGCAGTGCACAAGTCGTCTGGGCAATGGCGAGCCCTGTCCCCGTCCCTAATAGCCACCTCGCTTCTGTGGACGTAAAGCAAAATGGTCTGGGTGGTAGTGCTAGTGGTGGTGGTGGTGGTAGTGGCGCAACCCGACTGTCTACCTATGCTTGTGCGCGTGCCTCAAGCGTAACGTAGCCGAGGTCGCACAGCTCGCTACCTAAACACCCGCCCCTTCACATAGAAGAGTAACCTGAGAAGGTTCATCCAGTGACAAACTTTACAAATTAGTCTTTTGCGGCGTCACTGGTCTAGTAGTTGTTACGCTCGTAAAACTGACAACAAAGACGCACTCGGCGGCGTGTGGTTACTTCAGTCAGTTGTACCGCTACGGTCCACCATTTTGATTTCCGACGAGATCGATAGGGTTGCATCGTAAAGCTAAAACAGCAATAAAATCAACAAAAGCAATCCAAATTGCAGTCTCGTACAAGCATACGATGCTAATCCACAAAGAAAAGTACAAGTCAAATGTCTACATAGCAAATAAAGAGGAAATGGTCCCTACGAATCCACTGTGGTAAGAACGCAGCTGTAGACGAAAAACCTGAGCCATGTGGTAAACAATCTTCGTAACCTCTGACCTGAACCTCCGATCCGCACACAAATCGCTGACGTCACAATAGAAAATAGTTCCCTAACCACTACCACTACCACTAGTGTACTAACCCTCTCTAATGAAGAAAGCCAGCCGCTAGGCACGCGGTCCTCTCACCATGTGGCTGGCTCTGGTCCGTGTGTGATGGCATGAATAGTACAGGCTACCAGGTCACCCCTTGACTGCCCCGTTGGTGAATGCTGCAACAACATATACAAAACACCTCACACCATCTACGGCAAAGAGAGAGAAAAATTCATCGTCACCATCACCATCACCACCACCATCATTATCATCATCATCAGTAGTAGGAGTAGCAGTAGTAGTAGTAGTAGTAGTAGTAGTAGTAATAGCAGCAGCAGCCGCAGCAGCAGCAGTAGCAGCAGCAGTAGTAATAATAGCAACAGCAACAGCAGCAGTAGTAGTAGTAGCAGTAATAGTAGCAGCAGCAGCAGCAGCAGTACTAATAGTAGTAGTAGTAGTAGCAGCAGCAGCAGTAGAAGTAGCAGTATTAATAGCAGCAGCAGCAGCAGCAGTAGTAGTAGTAGTAGCAGCAGCAGTAATAGTAGTAGTAGTAGTAGCAGCAGCAGCAGCAGTAGTAGTAGTAGTAGTAGCAGCAGCAGTAGCAGCAGCAGTAATAGTAGCAGCAGTAGCAGTAGTAGTAGCAGTAGTAGCAGTAGCAGTAGTAGTAGCAGTAGTATACTATTGTATTTGGAAGAAGAAGAGGGGCTGTAGCCATGAGATTATGACACTACCTTGAATTTCTGAGTAACTATAATACACGGTATCGTCTAGCGCCGGGGGGCCAAGGGGGTGGTGGTGTAGGAGGGGTGGTGGATGGGGGCTGGTTTTGAATCCTGTACGTGCCCTGTGGGATTTATCGCCCTTGATGGGCTTCTGGCGGGAGCTAGTGTTCCTGGGAAACCAACGGAAAAGCCGGCCTCGTGCGGCCCGCAGTCTCATCAACCGCATGGATGCGTTTCAGGGGTGTTAACATGCAAATTAACCAACCACGTCAGCATCGCAGACAGCCCTCCTTCCTGTCCTGATCCCCCCCCCCCCACCCACCCCCCACCCCACCCTCCACCCCTCCACCCCACCCCTACCTCCAATCTCCTCCCAGCTCCCTACCCCACCCCAAGCCACAGCCACAGCCACACCCCTCTTCCATCCACTCTGCCACCAGAATCCAGTTTTGTAGTTCCAGGCGATATTTTAGTGCCTGGGTATATGTCCATAAATATGCCTTGCTCTCTGACTCTCAGAAGTGCGTCCCCAGTTAGCGAGCTAGCTCAAGGCGGTATCTTCCCCTCTTCCATCCACTCTGCCACGAAAAATCCAGTTTTGTAGTTCCAGGCGATATTTTAGTGCCTGGGTATATGTCCATAAATATGCGTTGCTCTCTGACTATCATAAATGCGTCCCCAGTCAGATAGCGTAGCCGTTAAAACACTTCCGGTGTTTGTCTAACTTGGAACTTTGGTAGCTCTGTTTATTATCTTCTTCGCAAGGCAGATCACGAACCTCTTTGTTTTCCTTCTGCTTGTTGTTGTTGTTGTTGTTGTTGATTTGTTTCTCTTTTTTTCAGACTTTAAGTCACCTTGCTATGATCTACTAGGTTTATTGGCTCTTAAAATCCAAATATTTGCACTTTCTTTTTTGATAACTTTAATCAAGTCACCTCGACATGTCTTAATTACCATGTTTACTGCCAGGGCGTCGAAAATCCAGTTACTTAGTATTCTTTCTTTCTGTCTGTCTTTCTTTCTTTCTTTCTTCTTACACCTGACGAAGACTTTCTGTCGAAAGCGCTTGTGTTTAGTTGTTCCTTGTATTTCGTTGTATAGGTGAGTATATTTCCCTAGATCTGTTCTGTTTTGTCAACCTCACCAGCAGTTGTTCACTCATTTCTTTCTTTCGTCCGTTATTCTTTCTTTCTTCCTTTCTTTCTTTCTTCCTTTCTTTCAGTGTTTTCAGTCCATCTTTCAGTCTTCCAGTCTTTCTTTCCAAATGCACCTCTGGCCATGGTGGTCGATGTTGTGGCGATGTTGTACGTGTGTTTCATGGCACACTTGTCTCGGGCCCAAGAGGATCTCCATATAGCGTCATCTATCATCGTACTCGTTAGTTCCGCCTCGACATCCATCACCGCAATTTCAGTCCCAACGACGGCTCTTCCACTTGCCTGGCAGTAGTAGTAGTAGTAGTACTAGTAGTAGTGGTAGTAGGATGTCCCTGGGAATGCTGTCTCGCTCTGTGGTAGTGTTGTAGTTGTTGCTGACGCTTTGTTGTGCTGACTCTGATGTTCTGAGCCCATGCTGATCGGGTTGGGAAGTAATTCTCGACTTGGAAGGATATTTCAACTTTCATTTTCTTTTTTCGTCCTCCTCAGCTTGGGGGAAAAAAGAACAGCCCGATTTCCCTTTTCATACTGTGATAAGACTATAATCAGACTTCTGTCTGTCTGTCTGTCTGTCTGTCTGTCTGTTCTGTTGTCGTCTGTCTGTCTGTCTGTCTGTCTGTCTGCTGTCTCTCTCTCTCTCTCTCTCTCCTTTTCTCTCTCTCTCTCTTCTCCTCTCTCTCTCTCTCTCTCTCCTCTCTCTCTCTTTTTCTCTCTCTTCTCTCCTCTCCCTCCCCTTTCTTCTTTTCTTTCCTTTTTTCCCTTTTTATTTTCTCCATAAAACAAATCAAAACTCTCTCTCTTTTCTCTCCTCTCTCTCTTCTCTCTCTCTTTCTCTTTTTTCTTTTTCTCTCTCTCTCTCAGAAAGACAGAGAGAGAGAGAGAGAGAGAGAGACAGAGGCATACAACACAACACAGAAATCAATCAAAGACCATAACCGTAAAACCATTAACCAAAGCTATAGCCTGTCGTAAACCGACGTGGCTCCAATCATATCAATCCATAAATCAATCACGCTCAGTACCAACCCTGGCGGCAACTGACTAATTTTGACATCAAACACGCTGCCGACACAAAAGTGCCAACGGTCCCGCAATGGAAGGC
>JABMCL010002934.1:370000-372500 GCA_018857735.1 Alviniconcha marisindica
TCTACCCTACCTTCATCACCCATTCTCCACCCTACCTTCATCACCCATTCTCTACCCCACCCATCACCCATTCTCCACACCACCCATCACCCATTCTCCTCCCCGCACTCATCACCCATTCTCCACCACACCCATCTCCACCCATTCTCCACCACACCCATTCTCCACCCATTCTCCTCCCGGCACTCATCACCCATTCTCCACCACACCCATCACCCATTCTCCACCTTACCTTCATCACCCATTCTCCACACTACCTTCATCACCCATTCTCTACCCCACCCTTCACTTATTCTCCACCCCACCCTTCACCCATTCTCCTCCCCCACTAATCACCCATTCTCCACCACACCCATTCTCCACCCCACCCATCACCCATTCTCCACCACACCCATCACCCATTCTCAACCCTACCTCCATCACCCATTCTCAACCCTACCTTCATCACCTATTCTCTACCCTACCTTCATCACCCATTCTCTACCCTACCTTCATCACCCATTCTCTACGCCACCCTTCACTTATTCTCCTCCCCACACTCATCACCCATTCTCCTCCCTACCCTCATCACCCATTCTCCTCCCCACCCTCATCACCCATTCTCCTCCCCACACTCATCACCCATTCTCCTCCCCACCCTCATCACCCATTCTCCTCCCCACCCTCATCACCCATTCTCCACACCCCACCCCCCCATCACCCATTCTCCTCCCCACCCTCATCACCCATTCTCCACACCACCCTCATCACCCATTCTCCACCCCACCCTTCACCCATTCTCATCCCCACACTCATCACCCATTCTCCACCACACCCATTCTCCACACCACACATCACCCATTCTCCACCCCACCCTTCACCCATTCTCCTCCCCACACTCATCACCCATTCTCCACCACACCCATTCTCCACCACACCCATTCTCCACCACACCCATTCTACACCACACCCATTCTCCACCCCACCCATTCTCCACCCCACCCATCACCCATTCTCCACCACACCCATCCCCCATTCTCCTCCCCACACTCATCATCCATTCTTCACCACACCCATTCTCCACCACACCCATCACCCATTCTCCACCCCACCCATCACCCATTCTCCACCCAGCCCAACACCCATTCTCTACCACACCCATCACCCATTCTCCACCCCCCAAACACCCACCCTCCACCACACCCATCACCCATTCTCCACCAAACCCATCACCCGTTCTCCACCCCACCCATCACCCATTCTCCACCCAGCCCAACACCCATTCTCTACCACACCCATCACCCATTCTCCACGCCGCCCAACACCCACCCTCCACCACACCCATCACCCATTCTCCACCAAACCCATCACACGTTCTCCCACCCCACCCATCACCCATTCTCCACCCCCCCCCATCACCCATTCCCCCCCCACCCCATCACCCATTCCCCACCCCCCAAAACACCCATTTCCACCCACCCATCACCCTTCTCCCCCCCAACCCATCCCCCTTTTCTCCAACCCCCCTTTCCCCTTTGTTTTTAACGTTGTTTTTTTCCCCTTTTATAGGGAACCCCCCCGGCCCCCAATGTTCCCGAAATTTTTTTTTCCTTCCTCAAAAATCCTCCTCTTTTTCTTCCCCTCTCTCTCTCTCTCTCTCTCTCTCTCTCTCTTCTCTCTCCCTCTCCCCATCCCCCCCTTCAAAAAAGCTCCCCTACCCACCCTTTCTCCTCCCCTTTCCTTCCCCGGGGGTTTCCCTCTCTCCTCCACTTCTTTGGGCCCCCTTTTCTCCTCTCTCTCTCTCTCTCTCCCCCAAACCCCCTTTTCTCCACCCCACCAAAACCCATTCTCCCCCCCACCCATCACCCATTCTCCCCCCACCCCCTTTTTCCCTCCACCCCCCAACACCCATTCCCCCACCCCTTTCCCACACCCTTTCCCCTCCACCCCGCCGAACACCCATTCCCCACCCCGCCGAACCCCTTCTCCCCCCATTCATCACCCTTTAACCCTCCACCCCCCGGGAACACCCTTTCCCCAAACCCCCACCACATCATCACTCAAAACCCTCCTTGTGTATGGGTCGGGGGCCTTCACAATAAACCACCCCTCTCCTCTCTCTCTTCTCTCTCTCCCCTCTCTCTCTTCCTCTTCTCTCCCCCTTTTCCCTCCCCTCCTCTCCCCTCTCTCCCCGTCTCCTCTCTCTTTTCTCCTCTCTCTCTCTCTCTTCTTTTCCCCTTTCCCCTTTTTAACGAGAGAAAATCCCCCCAGCGATTTTTAAATTTTTTAAAACAAAACTAAAAAATATAAAAAAATACTAAAACAAAATTAAATAAAAAAAAAAGAAAAAGGTTGTGGTCCCAAAATTTCCTGTGTTTCGCACTAGGACAAAATCCCCTTCCCGGGGAAAAAGGAACTTCCCTTTGAGGCTTCAAAAAAAGGAACCCGTTTCCAGGAAAGGGAGCTTTGGGTCTCACTATGATAGAACGGGCCTTCATTTGGGGGGGGGGGGGCCCGGGGA
>JABMCL010002934.1:390000-435000 GCA_018857735.1 Alviniconcha marisindica
ACAGGGAGATTTACAATAACACAAACGACAGACACTGAAACAGACAGACCCATATGTGCATTTGTTTATCGGTCTAATCATTCAATACATCCAGTTGTTTCATAAAATAATGTATGTGCAGTGAACACAATCTTCATGCATGCAACAATTATGAGTCACTGTTTCACTTGCCTAAAGTCACGTTGTTGTAAAATACAGGAGCACACATGGAGCCCATGTGTCAAAGGAACATTTTCATTTTTATGCTTTGTATATTGATGTATAACGAAGATTTATTTGATTTGATTTGATAGGAATGGGTAGCGCTGCTCTTGCGGCTGCTGTACCTTACCTGGGTAAGGCAACCCAGATTTCTCTCAAGGGACCACAAAGTACTAAACAAGGACCTACAGTATCTAGGCACAGAGCAATTTTGTTGTTGTTTTGTAGTCCAACAGTTACCAACGTTTCATTGTTTTTATGCTGGCCGAAATCTCTCACCGAGTCATCCTCACTGTGTGCAGAGTGTTTGCTGCCTTGCCAGGGCTGAAGTTTCTGGATGGGGTCGCCAGACAGGAGGAGGACCTGGAGGACCCGCCCCCTGATCAGTCCCAGTCCAGCTGCGTTGTGTCCTGAAACCCAGTGACCGCCCCCCACCCCCCCCTCCCCAACACTGCCCATCCACCCAACAATCCAAGTGCAGCAGCTGCTTTGACTCAAATCCACCTCCCCAGTTCCCATAGCCCTGATATAACCCTTTGTGGTTGACTGGGCTCAAAGTACAATCTAACTAACTAACTAACCCCAGCTCTTACCCCCCTCCCCCCCCCAACCCCTTCCCTTTCAAGTTCTTTCACCCATCCACAACTGATTACCATGCATGCAGCCACAGACTGTGTTGTGTGTCTGAATCTCCTATGCCCCCCCCACCCCCCAATCACAACAAACTGTGCGGTCCTAAATTCGTCTTCTAAAGTCTCCTAGGCTGCGCGGTTAGCAACCCCGGGAAATCAAACTAATTTCAAACTGTGACGGTCCTAAATTCTCTTCTAAAGTTAGGCTGTGGGTTATGGTGGCTTTTCTGTTGAGGTTAATTTGATTTTGGGAACTTTTCTAGTTCTGACTTTACCCCCCCCCCCCCCCCAGCGCTCTGTAGCTGACATTTCTACCTCCATCTCCCTCCCACCACCATGTTTAAACTTCCCATTTTTTGCATGTACTTGCTTACATACTTTATATTCATGAGGGTGTAAATAGTGATGAGAAATGTCCCTGAATCAGTGCTCAGGGTTGTTGCAGTTTTTGTGTGTATCCGCATTTTTGTTTGTTTTTCTTTTCAAGAATTCAATAATAATTGTATGTGATGGGGCAATAATTCATGTGGATAGCATTCCGTCCAAATTTTACACTTGTTTACTCATCCTGCTGGTCAGGAGATTATCATGTGGCTTTGTGCTAACTGTTCTTGTACCTACTCGGCTTCTGTCAAACATTTTGTCCAGTTTGTTCCAGTATTCTGTTGTTTTAATTTTTGTCCTGTGTGAAGCCTGCATTACTTTCGGTGGTTTAATGGCAAAAAGGGACAAGTAGGCAAGCATCAAGTGCACATCTCAGTGTGAGACTTTGATGCTTAATTAGTGTGGTATTCCTTAGTTCCACTCAAACACAATGAAAGTTTGATTCTGAAGGCTTTCATTGTTTCAGTCTCTCAGAATAGTGTGATTTCAGACATTTGGAAGGGGGCTCCAGGTGGAAAGGACAGTGTCACAGGTCCTGTCAGTAGGAATGGATTAAGAAATTACACTGTCAGCAATATTACAGTCAGTTTATGCTCAGGTTCATTGAAAATCAAGGCTTCCGAGTAGCAGACACATCCATAAGCGCTGACGTTTTGCATCTGGCAGTCTGTGTCTGTGACTTCATGAACAGGACGGGCATGTGTAGCAGAAGCATACGCAACATCATGAGCCAATCTCTCTGTCACCAC
This sequence comes from Alviniconcha marisindica, assembly GCA_018857735.1. Taxonomy (NCBI): domain Eukaryota; kingdom Metazoa; phylum Mollusca; class Gastropoda; family Provannidae; genus Alviniconcha; species Alviniconcha marisindica. The sequence continues at coordinate 391,967 of JABMCL010002934.1, forward strand.
CAGAATGACCTCCGCATTAAGATGGGCAGCAGTGAGCTATTTTAATGTTTCATTAATTGTGAGAGACAAAAGCACAAGACAGTGTCCACAGATCACAACTTTTGAAGAGAAAGGAGAGCCAAAGCCATTTTGAACCACAGTCCTCTGCTTACCAGCCGAATGCCTCTGCTTACCAGCCTAATGCCTTACCACTAGGCCAAACTGGCTCACATTCTTTGCATTGCATCTTATTCTCTGTTTATATGCAGGTACCTGTGATACCTCGACTTTGTCATGTTCCAGAAACTCTGGTATTGCTTATGAGTGTCATGGTCCAGAAACTCTGGTATTGCTTATGAGTGTTACACACCTTGTTCAAAAATGTGTTTACGCTTGCCATACCTGTCAACCCATACAGTTTACCAGTATAAAACACATTTTTTTCATTATTTTGGGGGGATATGGCCATATTGGAAAATGGGTACAGGAAAACTTAATTTTCATGAGATTTTGTTGTTTTAAACTGAGCAAAAAGACTAAAAAACAGTTGAATGAGCAGCCGATGCATGGCATTGCCAAATGTACACTGACTGGCCTAGTGCAATAGGTTAGGAAATCTTTGTTGGAAGTGAGATTTGAAGTTGTGCATGCATATTTAGCACAACATTGCTTCTTCCTTCCACTGCCACACGTGTCTCTTGGAATTAAAAATGCTGCTGCAACCAGCGAAAGAACAAAAGACCCCAGCCTGCATGAGGGAAATACAGGTTCATAAACTCTGGACTAAGGTTTACTCCCAAAAGGGGTTGACAGCTATGGCTTACAGTATGCCACTAGGGTATTCTGAACATTGCAAATGAGGGTTAGATCGCATTATGCAAACTACATTGCTTTTATGTTTTTGTTGTTATTGTGACACATGTAATCAGGACAAACTGATGAATGCTGTGACAACAATCCTCTTTATCTTCTTTCTTTTCTTTTGTTTGTGTCTCATGTTGTTTTCTTGTTACATTTTTTTGTTTTGCTGTTTCAAAACTTCATGGGTCAGCTAGTAATGGTGATCTAATCGTAGTTAGCCTCAAGAGAATCTGAACATTTAACCCTATGTGGTTGACAGGATGATAAAATCCAGTTACTAACTGAGCATTTCACCATTTGTAAATTGTGGTCAGGTGTATGCTTGTATTAAAATATGTCTTTGTTTTGTTTATTCATTGTTACATTGCATCAACATGCCTTTCCATCTGAAAACTCAAATGAATAAACTGTGATATTCTTCTAAGTTCTATTCTGTTGTTTTTACTATTCCTGTGTTTTACTCGTGTGGGACACTGTTTATGGGTATGTGCTGATCAGTGCTAAAACTTGCCCCAGTTATTTCTTCTTCTTCCGGCTTCCAGTAATATCCAGGATCAGTGTCAGATCGTTACTGATACTTATGGTGTGCAAGAAAAAGGGGTGTGGCTGAAAGAATAACAACCACAAAATACTGGAGCTAAGCTTCTCAGAAGATCTATGTTAACATTATGTCCAGTATGTAGGAGGGATCAGATTGAAAACATGATATTCACCTTGTTTTCAAAATGTCCCATTGTTTTGATAAAATCCAATTAAGAAAGCTAGTTTTGTGCGTGACAGTTAATAGGATTGAATATATGTATGTGAAAAAAACAACAACAAAAACAATTTAAAAAACTAAGTCGGTCACAAACAGTTGATAGTTTTCCTCAGATGACCATGATGTTGCTGGGCATGTGTGTCTAAAACATGAAAGTGGCCATGATGCACAATGAACATCCACTAAATCCCACAAATCATCCTTCATGAAACTTTGTTAGTAAAATTCATGGTCAGCAGGGTTTTTATTTTTTTATTTTAAGACAAAATACTTAATACATTTTTTTTATTTTTTTTGGCACACAATCAGCATAGTGGCACACTGTATTATATTCATTGCACACACCAACATATTGATTCAATTGCAGTGAGAAAACAGAAAATTCCACACATACATGCACACAAGGGATACATTATATTGGAAATATGACAGCAAATTGGTGGCCGATTATAAATTTTATACATGACTCAGATCCCTACTGACACTCTTATAATAAGAATTAGAAGAAGAAGAAACAAGTTAATTGGCATTTAATGATTGCATTAGACATGAATCACTGAGATCATATTGTATTTAGTCTAAATTATACAGAACAACAGTGACCTTGAAGAAAGGAACAAAAGGAAAAGAAAGGATGTTTGTGAAGTGCGAATCTTGCTAGTGAAGCCACAGGGCCAAGGTTAGCCTATTGGCACTTAGCAGTGCGACAGACCTTCTCAGAAAGACTATTGGCACAGCCCCGTGCTAATATCCACGAAGGGTGACTATTCACACTATACAGTGCCAATAGGGAATTATTGTTACGTGGTGTACTTCCCGCTTTTAGTCTGTTCAGAGAGTTTATGTGACTTTTTTCCAATTTGAGTACCATGGTAAGAAACAGCAGCATGCACTGTTGGCTCTACAACACTTGTCAGTGGTGAATTGTCCACCTTTAACCTGAAGTTGAACTTGTTTTGCTACAAACCTATTTTGACAAAAGAAAACTCATAACTCTGTGTAGAATGTATTTAAAATGGTATACACATGTGACATGCAGTCAGTCACTAGCATGTGATAGAGGTCAAATATCTGTCTGTTGATAATTAATGTAGTTGTCCAATTGCTTGTTTGTATGTCTGTTTATCTGTGAGTCTGCATGCACAGTTTGTAAATGTATATATCATAGTTTTGTATAATATGTATCCATTATCCACTGTGCAGATCATGTGTATTGGCCACTGACCTAGGTTCTGTTATTGTGTCTGTTGAAGTGAATACAATTTTTTTTAAAAATAAACTGAAACAACAACAACAAAGCAGCAGCAACAACAAACAATACACAAACAAAACAAAAACACAAAACAATTCTACAACACCGGGGGTGAAACCAAAGAGCTGTGGCCACATACTGAGTAAGCTGACATGTAACAGGTAAGTAAATTTTAAAACATGAAATAACTAAGACATAATAATATGTAATGCAAAATAATATTTCTTTTTTGTTTGTTTGGTCCTGTGTACATGTGTGTGTGTGTGTGTGTGTGTGTGTGTGTGTGTGTGTGTTAGCAACTGAATAAAGCTGTGGTATGAATGCATCCCATATCATCTTAAGGGTGGAAAGAGCACGGTAGCAACATGAATAACATTTTATCACTGGTTAGCGTGGTAACCTCACAGAGAAAAGCTCATATCACAGTCCCAGAAACAAATGAGCAATAGCTAGGATACAACCTGGCCTGGCCATAAATATGTCCTTTATAAACCACTGACATGCAAGTCTGTTGTGATCTGATGCTCTGGACAGAACAAACTCTGGAGATTATATATATATATATATATATATATATATAATATATATATATATATATATATATATATATATATATAACTCTTTTTTCTTTCTTCCTTTTTTGTTTTTGTTTTTGTTTGTTGTTGTTTGTGTGTGTGTGTTGCTGCAATTTGGTATATCTGCATTGTACTGTATCAAGGAGAATATGACATAGGCCTGCTCATTTCACTCCAGTCATGGCATTTAGACTGTATGGACTATAGTAGACATGAATAGTGTAAAGCTTGCCTTTATAATGAATTAATGCACAACTGATGTAATCATGAGCAGTAATTTATTCCACTGATTTCACAAAGAAAGGCAAGCGTCACAATATTCACGTTTATTTTTAAATTGTCCTAATGTTTTATATTGTCTATAAAAAAAAAAAAATATAGCAGTTAAAACCACAAACTCACTTGTAAAATTGTGATGGAGTAGTGATGGGATAACGTGCCGATAATCAGTGTGCGCAATGGCGGCTATTTGCAATAAGTATTGCGCTCCGGAAGTGGTTATTTGCACTGCAATGTGCAAATAGCCGTGGCTGCAATTTCATTGGCCAATGCTTGGCGAGTTTGAAGTGAGGCGGACTATTCGAAGAAAAGTGGGGATTTTCTTTACGATTACGCAACTCTGTCAGCTTCTGTTCCGAGTAAACATTAAAACAATCAGGTCTTCGTTGGACTCACAGTAAGTACTTTCGGCCATTACTTTCAATACGGAGACGGTTTAATTTTCGGTAATGTGAAGTTACCAGTGCTTACGAACTCGAAAGTGACGAGCTCTGATGTTTGTCGGTCTACTTGAACGATTAATGACTGAGGTGTCGAGCAAGGAAACTAACACTGTAACAGTAAATTAAATATTAATTTTTAATGTAAGTTGAAGGTTTTATTTGTTATATTGATCCTGTAATAGTGATGGTGACGGTATTCGGAATGAATAATTGTAAACTGATCTGTAGAAACTAGAACTACAGTAGAAGTAACAGTTTAATCGTTTCCTGACCCGGTTTCATATTCGATGCAAATAACATGATTAGAATTTAGTTACTAGGCCTAGTTAGTTAGCAACTGGATTTTAACGTCCTCTCAACTATACGTAACATAGAAGAGTAAGTAACTTGGTGTTTTACGAATATATTTGACAATATCAACACACGAGGGTGTTAATTAGCGTTCAAAGTACGTAACACAAGTAGTGAAGTACAACAGCAAAGAACTGAGTCGCCTACAGTAATACAACTGGCGTGCGCGTAAACAAAACTTTAGAAGGTACGGTATGTATAAACTCCACCAGACCAGATGTACCATCCTCTAGATCTGATACTGTGATACTGATAGTGATAGAAGAAAAGAAAGACAAGACACTTTTTTGACAGACCTGTGTCACTGTCAGGTGAGGTGTACAGTTGCCATTGTCATTGACTCGATCAAGTCCTCATTGTCAATTGAGTTTTTGGTCCCTATCCCAGTGTATCAGTACCACCTATCACTGTATCAGTGTATGACACTATGAATGAGTCTGCATGAGTGTATCCTGGGATGACCTACTCAAAAACACACAGGTGCTGGTTATTTTGCTGTTTTCAGTACTCTTTCCATAAAATAAAATAAAACTTGTGCATATCCCACCAGCCTAATGGATTTTAGTTTACTACCAAGTACCATGGAATCTGACTCGGATTGTACTTGATATTGCATGACTGCACTTACACTCTTACAGTTACAGCATTATTGCGTTTAAAGAACTGTTAAAAGTGTTATTAATATTACTGGTATTAGTACTATTACTGTTAATGTTATTGTATAATCACCCAAAAAACTTTCACAGTTTTATAATTAATTTTTCTTAAATCATTGAATACTGACTGACACTGTGATGATTGTCACTAATGTTAGTGTCATACATTTTTGTGAAAGAATGATTTAAAAAAAATTTATAATGGTACTTTTAATTTATTTTGACCTGCCAACTCCACATTCCAGCATTATTGTGTTTAAAGAACTGTTAAAAGTGTTATTAATATTACTGGTATTACTACTAGTACTACTGTGTATTAGTACTATTACTGTTAATGTTATTGTATAATCACCAAGAAAACGTTCAAAGTTCTATAATTAATTTTTCTTAAATCATTGAATACTGACACTGTGTCTGTGATGATTGTCACTAATGTTAGTGTCATACATTTTTGTGAAAGAATGATTAAAAAAATGTTTTAATGGTTTTTTTAATTTATTTTGACCTGCCAAATCCACATGGCATTATGACATACTACTGCTGTCAGCTGCACTACCACTAGTCAAGTTCTAGTACTGTAGTAGTATACATGTTTACTTAGTACAGCAGTAACACTAACACAGTAACAGCATTATTAGTTATTACTATTACTAATTTACTGTATTACTATTAGTAGAATAGTACAATAGTACTTAGTAGGAAGCCAAATTTAAACTGAACTTGATCAGTTGTTGAGTTGATGCTCAGTTTTTGTTGTTGTTGCTCTTACACAAACAGGTTTATAACTAACATGTCGTCATGGTGACAGTGACTCTTTTTCTCTTTTCTTTTTTGACAGGCAAGGTGGGGTAAGCAAGGAACATGAACTTGGAGTTCTTGGTCCCTGTATCCAGGGATGACCTACTCAGGAAGACATCAGTCAACCAGTACACTGTAGAGGAAGTGCTGAGTCGCAGCAGGATTCCATCTGCAGTGCAAGGTAAGAACTAAGATTACTAAGAATATGAACTAAAAAAAATTAAAAATTAATGTATCAAATTAGAGAGCTGACAATGACTGCAAGTGCAATATATAACATTAACAACACATTTCATTAGCAGTAGCACAGTAGAAATCACCAAGCTGACTCATTTATGTGATTTATTGATTAACTTCATTTAAATTAAACAAGCATACTTTCACTAGTTTCAGTTTTATTTGCATCTGCATAGGGATCACATTAACACATGTTTTAATACTTTGATGTGTATTTTACGTGCTGGCATTATAAGCAATGTGAGTTTGTGACTCATGTAAGCAGTTATAAGCCATAAGGTATAAGCCTTCAATTTAGTTCAAAGAAATGTGGCCTAATATAAATATAAAGAGGGTTGTCTGTGTAGAAATATACTAGAATGTCATTGTTCAGGAGCTGTGTGAGAGTTGAGGTGGCAGTCCTGGGCTGTCCGTCCTAACGAGCCTTCTGGTTTCCGTGGATGTAAAGCTATATTGAACCATGCTTCAGCATTGGTCACAGCTTGTCCCTAATAATGTAATATGTCAACTGACATCTGAGGACATTAAGCAACACTACCTACCTACCTGTGTAGAACAGAACTTTACAAATAAAAATTGTTGCTATTTTATTTTTAAAGTAATACCTGTAGTTGTATGTATTTATAACCATGATGATCAGGTTACTGCACAAATTTCAGGCTTTGGTTTAACTTTAAGACAGTTTCACATCCTTCCTCCATGATCCATCCATTGTAATAATCCATTGACTGGGTATGCCACAGGTCTCAGAAGTAACTGTCACTAGTGTCAGCTAATACAGTTTTTTGTTGGTGGTGGTGGTGCCAAATCAGTAAATGCAGGGGGTGCAAACACTTTTTCCTTTAATTTCCGAACTTGCATTGAAATTAGTTGAATTGTTGAAAAAATGCATACTACCAGTTACCAAACATGATAGTAATGATACTGAACACACTGACACAGGGACAGTGGATTAGCCATCACTAGTGGAACAGCACTAACTACTATTATTACTGAGTATGTTTATGTACAGTGATGTAGCGCATGAATCAATTACTGCTGCAGAACTGGAAGTCAGGAACTGAACTCACATTCACAGAACGCAAAGTCAATTGATGGAGCCTTGACATTGTGCTGACAGCTGTAGTTCATACTAGTTGGTAATTTTTAAGCGTGTTTAATATAAATTGTAAACATTTTCAGACTTTTTTCTTGTGTTGCAGAGTTCAAGCAGGCATGCCGTAGCAAGCCTTTTGCTGTCGTGGATCACTTTGACACCATCTTCAGTGTCCTTGTGTAAGTTCTGCTGCAACATAAATAATTATTTAGAAAAACAAAAACAAAAAACAATTCACTAATGCTAATAATGCATGTTCACTTAAGTTCAGTCTACTTTGAAGATTTTTTAGATTTTTTTCATAGTGATCGTAATGTGTAATAGTAGTTAGTATGTGAAATACTTCAAGTTTTATTAAACTTGTACAAACTGCAATGCTAGTCTAGACCTGTTACTCTATTACTATTTAGTTTTACTATGAGTACACCTATCCCTATGTTCAGGAATACAACGTAAAAGACTAAAACATCAAGTTACTTTATAAGTATATAAGTTACTTACTCAGGAATATATTTTATACAATGCTTGGTTAACACAGGATACAGTTTAAATTAAATGTAACATAAACATTTTCGTGCACGCTGCATGGTTTTTATTTACAGTCCTGGAGTATCGCTGGCTTTTTTTTTCTTCCACTATGTCTGTGATTGCAATTCGCCAACTGTACCAGCAATACATCAAAAGCAACAACAAAATGCGGAGCAAACCTGCAGTCCTTTCAGTGTTTGTGTTTGTGTGTTCAGCGTGCAGCGTGACCTGGACAGTGAACTGGTAGAGGAAGCATGGCGGTCGCTGTTGAAAGGTTAGAGCAGAGAAAGGCAGAATATAATTAAACTTTCATCATTCAGTGAGTCATGAAATGATGAATGCAAATTTTGCAATACGCTGTGCACAAAGTGCGATGGGTAATTGGTGTAGATGAAAACTAAGTTCAGTAGTTTCAAGGGCAGTTAGCTTTCTGGATCAGTTGGACAGTCATGACTCTAGTCTTGGTCTCACATGAGGAGCTTAAAATGTTTTCTTTTTTATGTGTGTGTGCGTGGCGTGTATGTGTGTGTGTGTGTTGCTTTAGAACTAGAACAGATCTGTTAGTGTTACTTACTCTTGCTGTTACTCCAGTCTTTGGCAAAAGATAGAGACATTTAGATTCTTCAGAAAGCTGTCTGAAACCAGACTGTTGAAAGTGAAAATGAATGCAAATCCTACTAAGTACTATAGCAATTTAGAGTGGTAAAACGGGGGATTTCTGGCCATTTCATGATCATGCTGTTGTGATTGTAGTTTGCAAATTATACGTCAAGCTGCTTTGACTGGCTGCGTGCAGCATGCAGAGTTCTCCACACCACCTTGACGGCCACGTTGCAGGATGTGGACATCCCTGCAGACGCACGCCATCGTCACCTTACAGCTGTCAAGATGACGCTGTACCTCCTCTGTCAGTTCATGGAGATGTACGAAGCGGAGGCTTGTCAGGCCAACCCTGTCATGATGAAAAAGGTGGGTGAATGAACCACTAGTTCTTTTTGGACTGGCCTGCTACGTTGAGTTTTAACAAGGGGTAAAATCTGATTTCTTTAATCCTTGAAAATTACTTATTTTGACATGGGTCACATAAGGACATTTTTGCTTTCATGTCATGTGTCAGAAGGTAAATTTCTGATTTTAACACTTATTATACAGGAAATTTTGTACATTGATATTACATTATAAGTCAAATAAGGGATTCCTGATTTTGACTGACTGAAGACATCAAACTGGTAAAATAACAGCACTTTCCGGTATTATTTGGTCTTTGTTTGTTTGGAAAATGTCTTTCAATTGGCTTTTAGTTTGATTTTTTTTTGTGTGTGTAACAAAACTAACAAGTAACGTGTGAAACAAGAAGTGGTTTCAACTGAGTTATAATAGAATTCAGAACCTTTTTTTGTTTAGTTTAAATTAGGATGACCCATGACAGCTGATCAAACATCATGCTATGTTGTACATAATTTCAGGTGTCAGGCTACATTGTTAAGATGCGCTGTAACTTGTGTGTGTGTGATTAGCATGCTCTGTATGCCCGCAGGGTCGTGGGAAGGCAGCCAAACAGCAGACGAAGAATGGGATGGACTGGGATGGGGAGCGAGAGGAGGGGGTTCAAACCCTGGTGCAGATGCTGCAGCTTCACCTTCACAAGTTGTGGGACCCGCCTGTTCCAGAGGAAGACTTTGTCAGGTAATGCAGTGTACGTGCTACATCTGCATGGAGGGGGTAAGGAGAAAGAGACAGGAAGACATTGGTAGGGTGAGAGGAGGGGTGAGGGTGGGGTTCAAACCCTGGTACAAATGCTGCAGCTTCATCTCAACAAGCACTGAGAAATTCTGTCAGGTAATATCACACAGCTGTGTGTTAGGGGATGGTCAAAGAGAAGAGGCGTCAGGTAATTTCACAAAAGAAGAGGCATGAGGTAATGTTACACACCTGTGTGTTAGGGGATGGTCAAGAGAAGAGGGATGAGGTAATGTCACACCTGTGTGTTAGGGGATGGTCAAGAAAAGAGGCATGAGGTAATGTCACACCTGTGTGTTAGGGGATGGTCAAGAGAAGAGGCATCAGGTAATGTCACACATCTGTGTGTTAGGGGATGGTCAAGAAAAGAGGCATGAGGTAATGTCACACCTGTGTGTTAGGGGATGGTCAAGAGAAGAGGCATGAGGTAATGTCACACCTGTGTGTTAGGGGATGGTCAAGAGAAGAGGCATCAGGTAATGTCACACCTGTGTGTTAGGGGATGGTCAAGAGAAGAGGGATGAGGTAATGTCACACCTGTGTGTTAGGGGATGGTCACGAGAAGAGGGATGAGGTAATGTCACACCTGTGTGTTAGGGGATGGTCAAGAGAAGAGGCATGAGGTAATGTCACACATCTGTGTGTTAGGGGATGGTCAAGAAAAGAGGCATGAGGTAATGTCACACCTGTGTGTTAGGGGATGGTCAAGAGGAGGGATGAGGTAATGTCACACCTGTGTGTTAGGGGATGGTCAAGAGAAGAGGCATCAGGTAATGTCACACATCTGTGTGTTAGGGGATGGTCAAGAGAAGAGGGATGAGGTAATGTCACACCTGTGTGTTAGGGGATGGTCAAGAGAAGAGGGATGAGGTAATGTCACACCTGTGTGTTAGGGGATGGTCACGAGAAGAGGGATGAGGTAATGTCACACCTGTGTGTTAGGGGATGGTCAAGAGAAGAGGGATGAGGTAATGTCACACCTGTTTGTTAGGGGATGGTCAAGAGAAGAGGGATGAGGTAATGTCACACCTGTGTGTTAGGGGATGGTCAAGAGAAGAGGGATGAGGTAATGTCACACAGCTGTGTGTTAAGGGATGGTCAAGAGAAGAGGGATGAGGTAATGTCACACCTGTGTGTTAGGGGATGGTCAAGAGAAGAGGGATGAGGTAATGTCACACCTGTGTGTTAGGGGATGGTAAGAGAAGAGGGATGAGGTAATGTCACACACTGTGTGTTAGGGGATGGTCCAGAGAAGAGGCATCAGGTAATGTCACACCTGTGTGTTAGGGTATGGTCAAGAGAAGAGGGATGAGGTAATGTCACACCTGTGTGTTAGGGGATGGTCAAGAGAAGAGGCATCAGGTAATGTCACACCTGTGTGTTAGGGGATGGTCAAGAGAAGAGGGATGAGGTAATGTCACAGCTGTGTGTTAGGGGATGGTCAAGAGAAGAGGGATGAGGTAATGTCACACCTGTTTGTTAGGGGATGGTCAAGAGAAGAGGGATGAGGTAATGTCACACACCTGTGTGTTAGGGGATGGTCAAGAGAAGAGGAGGCATCAGGTAATGTCACACATCTGTGTGTTAGTGGAAGAAGGGCAAGAGGGTGGGGGGCAAGGGTCCTGGTGCAAATGCTGCAGCTTTACCACAGCACTGTGGGGACTGTCCTGCTCCGTGGGAAGACTGTCAGGAAGTGTACTTTAACTTTTTTTCTAAAACTAACATTTGATAATGTTGATGCATTGTAGTACAAAACATATTGACTAATTGAGCTTTACAGTTCTTTATTAGTTTCATGACATTGGTCAAATTTCAAGATGAGTGAGGTTTGAGAAAATATATGAAAGTTGTATTTTCGAGTTCTTATCGAAGTGAGGTCATACATAGTGCATGCCCTTATGTATATTATAATAATATTAATTATAATGGACATATATGCTTATAAGCATAATTTATGAAATTTTAGCTCAGAGAGTAAGACGAAGAGAGGTTTTTGTTTTGTTTTTTAAGTCCATGATGTTGCCATTGTCACTGCTCTTAAAATCAATAACATTTTATTTTTATTTTTAATTCTGCATGATGATAGCAGCTAATACTGTTAGATATTATCTATCAAGTTTGAGTGAGTAACTGGCTGGTTTTCAAGGTCTCAAGAGAGTGACAGAATCATGAAGTTTATTTTCTGGTTTTAAATGCTGATCCAGCTTACTGTTGTTGCAGTATGGTGTCATCATGCCTGTACAAACTCCTTGAAAACCCCACCATCGCCAGCGCTCGCAACAAGGAGACACGTGAGGCCATCTGTCACGGGATCGCTGCTCTTGTCAAGCGCTACAACCACGCCCTTAGTGAGTGCCGCTCACTTTTCATAGGAATGAGTGAACAACTGCTGGTGAGGTTGACAAAATAGAACAGATCTAGGGAAATGTACAGAAAGGCTTCGTCAGGTGACACATGACAAAGACTTTCTGTCGAAAGTGCTTGTGTTTCATTATTCTTTGTGTACCTGACGAAGACTTTCTGTCGAAAGTGCTTGTGTTTCGAACTTTCGTTGTTCCTTGTGTTTCGTCACATAGGTGAGTATGTTTCCCTAGATCTGTTCTATTTCATTTTTCATAAGTTACAGCCAGTTACTTAGCAGCACCTTATAAAACAACTGCCCCTGTTTTGTGAAGGTAGCACTTTTCTGTTGCTTTTTGGGGTTTTCTTTTTCTTTTTCTCCAAGCTGCTGGCTGCAAAACCTGTGTGCATTTGTGGCATTGCCATTCAATTTTTACGTTTTGGTTTTTTGTTTGTTGGCTTGGGATTGTTGTTTTCTTTTGTGTCCTTTTGATCAGTTCCCTCTGCAGGTTTTAGCCAAAATCTTCTAAAAGTCAGAATTTGAAAGGACAAGGACTAAATGTTCTCGTTAAAGCATAATACTATCCGACGAGTGGTCCTTTGGGTTTTTTCCAGACCCCATCTCTATGTCCCATTCCTGTTGTCAGTTGGTGTTAGTATACAGCGTGGCTTTCTGACATGATGCATGACCCTAATGGGCCATTCCATACCCAGTCTGTATGTCCCATTCCTGTTGTCAGTTGGATGGCTTTCTGACATGACGCATGACCCTTAGGGACCATTCCTTACCCAGTCTGTATGTCCCATTCCTGTTGTCAGTTGGTGTTAGTATGCAGCGTGGCTTTCTCAATTCTGATATGACGCGTGACCCTTTGGGGCAGTTCCACACCCCATATGTATGTCCCAGTCCTGTTGTCAGTTGGTTTTAGTATACTGCATGGCTTTCTAACATGACGCACATCCCTTAGGGGCCATTTCAAACCCAGTCGGTATTTCAGATTCCTGTCAGAAGGTGCCAATCTACCGTGTGTCTCTCTGGCATGTCTGTGGCCCTTAGGGGCCATTCCAAACCCAGTCTGCATGACATGTTTCTCTTGTCAGTAGGTGCCAGTCTTCCGCATGGCTGCCTTGCAGTTGCATGGTGTCTACCCCTCAGGAACCGATCTGGACCCAGTCCGGATCTCGCATTCTTTGTGAAGTGTCAATAGGTTTCACTTTGTCGCTTGGTTTTCCGTTAATCCTAATGTTGCTGCATGTAAATTCTTGCATGCTTTGGTGGTCATATAGCCTGAAACCTTTTCATTTTGTCCATTGGATGTGTTTATACATTTTTTTTCCATCTCTTTGTACAGCGCATCATGCTGCATAGAAATGTGGGTCTATTATCATTATCACCATAATCTGATTTTTGACCCCTAGGGAAAGTTGTGATCCTGTGTGCATCTCACTTCTCACTGTCACATTCCTGTTTGCGGTCAACGAGCAGGTGCCAGTCTGAAGATCGCCCAGCTCCTGAAGCATTTCGAACACCTGGTGTCCCCCATGGCTCAGCTGGTGGAGATCATCATCAACAACTATGGCAACAAGAACGTTGTGGGAGACATCATGAGGTCTGGCTTCCTTTTTTGACTTGCAGGGGGAAAAATCTACGTTAATTAGTATCGGGGTGTGCATGTTCTTTACAACGTTGGGAAAATGTGGATGCCTTCTTCCTGGCTTGGAAATTTGAGGACGCTGGCATCTTAGCTGAGGTGTTGGAAAGTTAGGAAATTTCACGACAATGGTCAACAGATAATCGGCAGAAGGAGGATTGACAAAAAATCTGGGAGGCCAAACGATGGATAATGCAAGGAAAACATAATTGATGTAACTAATTGTTACTTGGAACTACTCCCTGACCTGCTTCAGATGGGTGCATTGTCTGTTACATGTGCCAAGCTTCAGTCCTTCCAGCTGCACATGGGCCATTTCCATTTTCCATCAGAGAATATGTAATACATTTCCAGCAGGCAGTTTGTATGAACCCTGTGTTACGATCAGCAGTCGGATAAACTGGCTGGCTGGCCATATAGATGTGGCACAAACTTCAGCATTCCAGTTTTCGCCAACACCGTAACTGTGATAAATGTCTTGGTGGTCGCGCTTAGTGAGCTTTACCAGTCCTCTTCATCCCTTTTCAGTGAGGCATACAGTACTTCAAGGTCACAGTGGGATGAGACATATCCATAGCCAGAGACTGCTTAAGTCCTTGCATGGAACTTGTGATGAGTATTGTCATGGTGTTGTGGCACGTAGAGTGGCAGAATCAACCCTAGGAATGAGACACCTTGAGGGGCCAAAGCCTACCTACCTCCAGTACCTGGCAGAGATTGCAGTGATTATTGCATTTTTGCAGGAGATCGGCAGGAAGGACTGTAGAGACGAAGCGCATGAAGACCATATTGTACAGTCAGTCCCTGCAGAGATTGTAATGATTGTTGTATTGTGACTGGGAAATCGGCATGGCAGACATAGGGATGAGGCGCATCGAAGGCCAGATTGTACAGCCAGTACCTGGCAGAGATTGCCATGGTTATTTTGTTGTGGCAGGGAGATTGGCATGGCGGACCATACGGACGAGGCACATCAAAGCCCAGATTTACAGTCAGTCCCTGGCAGAGATTCTGATTGCAATGATTGTTGTGTTTTTGCAGGAATGTTGGCAGGAAGGACCATAGGGGCAAGGTGCGTGAAGGCCAGATTTCTGATTGCACAGTCTCTGTTGGACATTGCAAAGATTGCTGTCTTTTTGCCGGGAGATTGCAAAGATTGCTGTCTTGACGTATAGACACACCCACACATTTCTATCTTTTTGCAGGGAGATTGCAAGGATTGCTTTGTTTTTGCAGGGAGATTGGCAGGATGGACCCCAGGGATGCAGCGAGAGACACCTCGGGGGCCAGGGCCTACTCCCAGTTCCTGGTGGAGATGGGGGAGAGAGTGCCAGCCGTTGCCCTGCCCAACGTCAGCGTGGTTCTCGCTCACCTGGATGAAGAGGTGAGGCAGGAGGCATTTGTCTGCATGCCACTTGGTTGTGTCGATCAAAAGCGGAGCACCTTGAACGTTAGTGTCTGTTCAAACTAAGATGCGATCCCGCAACTCTCCGTCAAGCGTCTCCACTGTCACGCTATTGCCTGTGGCAGCCTCAGGGTTCCTATTGTCTCTGAAGGTCTTCGAAGGTTGGGGAAAATGATGTGCCATTTTCCAGCCTTCAAAGCCGTTCAGAAGTCTGTCAAAAATGAATTTACTCAACTGAGGCCTTTGAAAGTCTATGAATTTTGACCTCTCCTGTCATGCTGAAAAGCAAGAGTAATTTCCTGACTGAGAATATGGACCAGCTAGGTAGCTTTATACTTTGGCTGATATTAATTATAATCAAAGGTGTGATGCTTCCGCATCTGAACTGTGCAGTAAAGGGTGTACATGTGCCACACATGAAATAAGTCTGAAGATGTGCAAGCTGTCATTAAAGTTTGTCTTTTTGAATTTTCAAGGAAAAAAAAGACAGTCTTCAAACCACGTGAAAAAGTTGCTGAATTTCGGAGTGCAAATGTCATAGGAACCCCTACCTGCCTGTAGCATTTACTACAGTTTCTCTGGCAGCAACTTGATCACTGATTAGTTGAAAACAGTGTACATATGTCATATCTCACAGCACAACGTTTGACATGGTGTCATGTTTTGTCTTCACATTGTCATTGTGCTGCAGTCGTACACCTTGCGAAATGGCGTGCTGGGCATGATGGGAGAAATTCTGGTGCGCATCCTGAGCAAGGAAGGGCTGGACTCCCACCAGAAGGCAGCCAGGGACGGCTTCTTTGACCGGCTGCAGGTAGGTGTCCATTCTACACTGCAGACACACATACGCACGCATGCACACGCACATGCACACACACTCCACACGACACCATACTGCACATCCGCACGGCACTACCACCACCACAGCACAACACAACACACACACACGCATATGCATGCACACCAGACCACACTACACAACACCATTTGCACCCCACACACACACCACCACACCATACACGCACACACACTCAGAGAAATATTGCTCACACACACATGTTCACACACATACCGCCTTCCCCCCCCCCCCCCCCAACCTCCCATACAAAACACTCATGTTTACACGTCATTTACATCAAAACAACCCATTCACATTGAAAATATGCATCTTTTGATTTTTATGCTCTGGCCAGTATTTAGAACAGTATCGGTAAGTTTCAGTTTTGTTTCAAAATGTTTCATTTCATGCCTGGCCAGCATTTTGCTTTATTTACAGTCATGTGTATATATATATATGCATATACATTATACAGTGTTAAAAAGTGCTAGAAAGTTAGTTCATTTTTTTTAATTTTGCTGAACGTCAGTCTTTTAACTGTTTGTCCCAACTGTTGTTGTTGCCCAGGATCATATACACGACATGAACGCCTTTGTCCGGAGCAAGGTGCTGCAGATCTGGCTCCACATTGTCAACGAGAAGGTCAGTGCTGAGATTCATCTCCACCTATTGCATAGTTGGCTTGTCCATCTTTCTTGGTTCCAACACCGTATACAATCTGGACTTTCGGTTTGAAGGAAAATATATGTTAGCTTGTACTACATTTTCTATGGTAAGATTTTTGACTGGGTTGAAGAATCATATGGGTTAATCTCAACCTATTGCGTAGTTGAGTTTTCCATCTTTCTTGGTTCCAATACCACATACAATCAGGACATTTGGTCTGAAGGAAAATGTATGTTAGCTTGTACTACATTTTCTACGGTAATATTTTTGACAGGGTTGAAAAATCGTGTGGGTTAATCTCTGTCAACATGCATGACAACTCTTGGAAGGCGCTGGATATTTACAACAGGGATTTGCCCCTGAGAGAGGCGTGGTAATAATAATACAATATAACTATAACTTTATTGCCAAGTGTCAAATACACTGATTGCACGAGGAATGTTTTGTGGTGCCAGGTACACTCATCACGCATTCACTCCAATCATAAAACATTTAATTACAACAACAGCAAATAAACATCCTGGTAAAAAAGTCATTCATAGATAAAAACATGAGAAAATAATAATAATCTGTTTATACACTGGATTACAGTTGCAGGGTTCTTTCTGCTCTCGCAGCCCTGACCTCTGACCCAGAGATCGTGACAGACTGACTCTGTTCTCTCCTCCCCCACCAACGCTTGAATGACGCCACCGATACTGATTGCTTCGACATTTATACCAGCAGTTTGTTCGCAACAGATTGTTCCAAGATAAAAAATATATCCCTGCTGATTGACTGTTTCATCCTGCCATAAAATTTCAGCATTCAGTGGTTTTTGTGTGGAAGACGTGATGGATGAAAATGCGAAGGTTTGGGGTTTATGGGGTTTTTTTAACAATTTTTGCCTTTGATTAAAAATAAGAGTTAATGGAACCAACGTACTGGTTTAGGTTTCCAATGACTCATTTTCACAGTCACAGGAAAGTGGCACAAAAACAAAACTGCATTTTTCAGTCTTGCTTCTTTGAATATAAACTATTTGCCCTTGTTTATTTATTTTCATAGGGCTGGCGTTAAAAAAACAATTATCTATCAACTATTATTGCAAAAGGTGTTTGCAACAGCACCCCCCCCCCCCCACCCCACCCCATGTGCCCTGCTATACCTGCAGCATTGCAGTGAGGTTGACCTGTAATTGTCTGTGCGCACAGTGCTTGCCCTTGCCTCGCCAAGACACGCTGGTTGGTCTGGTGCTCGGGCGGTTGCAAGATGTGTCCAGTCAAGTGCGACGCTACGCCATCCAGCTGTTGACTGCAGTGCTCAAGTGTAACCCCTTTGCGGCCAAGGTGAGCAACACTTAAGGCAATGTACAAGTGTAACCCCTTTTGCAGCCAGGGCGAGTGACACTTAAGGCACTGCGCTATGTACAGGTGTAACCCTTTTTTAGTCCCTGTTGCTGTGTGTCATTTAAATATACTACAACTAGAATAAAAGGAGTGAGATCAGTTTTAAGTCTGTTCATTTTAGGGCAGCCTGCTGTTCCTATTTGTGACAGGCCCAGCTGCACAGGCTAAGAAAAGTGCAGAGAAAGGTAGGTAAGTGGTGGTGGGCAGTGGGAGGCCAAGTTGTGCAGGCTAAGAAAAGTGCAGGGAAAGAGGTAAGTGTCGACTGGCAGTGGTTAAGTTTTAATGCTGTGTGTTCTCTGTCCTCAGCTCTCTGTGGAGGAGCTGGCAGTGAGCTATGAGAACGAAAAGGTCAAACTGGAGGAGATGATGCCTCAAGACTCCGTGTCTGCTGCTGGTGAGGATTTGTTGGTGTTGGTTTAAGCAAAGTTTAGTTACGTTCATGTCAATAATTATGGAAAAACAAAATCATTGCATGAGCAATAACCAAGCTAGGCTTATTGCTGCTAGTATCGCTGTCAGTACTTAATAAAATCAGAATTAATCATATTTTCTCTCCCTTTTTTTTTTTGCCTTTCTTTTCTTTCATTTTTTTTTTTTTTTTTTCATCTTCTAATTCTGAGTGATCCTATGGCTGACATCCGTTAGTGAAAGTGTAGTTCACTGTTCATGACTGACATGTGTCATGTTGGAAAAGAAACTGCAACAACAACAAAAAAGTGATAGCAAACAAGGTGGAAAGGTTGAACTTATAAGCTGAATTCCTGGCAGTAGGCAAAGCATGCAAAGCTATGTTTTGACTAATCTTTTTTTCAAAGAGAGAACTGTCACTAGCTTTGAATTTCTATGTCAATAGTACCCCCCCACCCCCCACCCCCCCACCCCCCCAACTCCCCACCCCCAGGTAGACGTCACAGTATAGCAACACATAATGTATCCTCTTGATGAAGACTGTATTAGTGTGTTTGATGAGAGGCCATATGCACAGTTGTCATGGAAACCAAATGGTCTGTGCGCAGAGAGGTCGTCCGAAGAGCTGGAGGAGGAATGGAACAGAATCCTGCCACACTTGACAGAGGCCTTGGCGGCTCTTGGCGACAGCAATGCTGACACTTCCACAGACTTCATGGAGGATGACACTTCCCACAGGTTTGGTTTGAGTCTCGCTTTGATGTGGAAGAGCTCCTTTTGTGCACGTCTTTTCTTCCTAAATGTGTGTGTTTGTGAACAAGAGTGTATGCTTGTGTGCACTGACAAAGCAGGACTGATTTCAGTAGATGTTTACTGTATTCATTGTGATTTTTGCTGCACTGACAGCAAGGTCTTCAGATGTTCCAGACCACTAGAGAAAAGTAAATGCATGCTGGATAATGTGCCTGTGCACCGAGCACGTAAGCCATTTATCCCAAGGTCTGACTTGATTTTCTGACTGGTGGTTGTGGGTGTTGCTGGTTCAGCAAAATGCAAGGACAGGTACTGGCACTGTAGTGAAATAGACTGCTGTATTCTGCAAGCATTGCAGCCCAAAGCCATGAATAAAAACCATACAGTTTCAAAAGGAGCATCGTTTATTTGACTCATCCTTCAAATGCTTCTCTCAAGGGCAAATCGCTGTTCTAAAAGTCGATGAAATGTGCCAGTCCAGTGCCTTCCATGAGTTGTCACACTTGCGGACAGGGAGATTTAAAGAACAGAAATTGATTTTTTTTAAAGGTCCTGATTTTTGTGCCGCTGAGAACTGAATCCTGGTGTGAATCTGTCTTTGTGTGCCCTGATGTAAGGACATGGTTGACTGGTCATTAACAAAACACTTCTCTGTGTGCCCTGATTTAGGACATGGTTGACTGGTCATTAACGAAACACTTCTCTGTGTGCCCTGATGTAAGGACATGGTTGACTGGTCATTAACAAAACACTTCTCTGTGTGCCCTGATGTAAGGACATGGTTGACTGGTCATTAACAAAACACTTCTCTGTGTGCCCTGATGTAAGGACATGGTTGACTGGTCATTAACAAACACTTCTCTGTGTGCCCTGATATAAGGACATGGTTGACTGGTTATTAACAAAACTGTTCTCTGGGGTGTGCCTGCTGAAAAGGGGACACTGGTTGACTGGTCTTTAAACCCCAAACCCTACTCGTGCGAGCTGCTGCATGTGCCCTGATGTAGGACATGCTTGCTTGTCAGTGTGGCACGGACTTCAGCCTGTGGCACAGTGAGTGTTGCTGTTGGCTTGGTCTTTGGTGTATGGTGCTGGTGATGACAGAGACAGTAACTGCTCGTACTTGTGGCACCGTAGCTGTTCTTAACACACGTATAACAGCGCAGGAAACATACCACAATTTTCAGCAAAATGCAACGTGAACGCATGATTACTGAGATGCAGATTTAACACTTCTGTTGATCTCTTTTTCAGCATCACCAAGAATTGCCTTTCCGTATATGCGGACACACACATACACACACAAACACGTGTAAATTTATCGTATTTATATACACTTTTGCTAGACAAGAAAGGGGAGAAAGTGAACGAATGTGAAATGGAGATGTAGCTACTTCATTTGAAGAGGTGTGCCTTGAGAGCCTGTGAATATTGTGCAAACCTGTCGGCAGAGAGTGTGTGGAACATTGTTCCAGCAAGAGGGGCTGATGTACAAGAATGCTACTTTCCTAATGCACAGTTCACAGACGTTAAGGATTGGGGAAAAAATAGCGTGCCTTCCGGACTTTTCTGGGGCCTCAAAATTTGGGGCAAAGCAGCATTTTGGGTCATTTTTAACAGTTTGGGAATTTGACGGTCAAGGTTAAGAGATCGTCTGGAGAAGGATTTTTTTTTTTTTAAACACACCTGGAACCCAAATGATAAATAATAAAAGGAAAATACAAAATTAAATTAATTCTTGCACCTGGTAATTGACAAAAACAAGCCAGGTCAATACCCACAGCACTCCTAGAAAGAACAACATTGACCATAATATACATCAAAATACTACTTAGCAGGCAAAAAGCTAAAACGCCTATGAGCCGTAAAATTGATAGGATAATTTTTTTAATGATATTATGATGCAGGTGTGTGTCCGTGCACACATGTGCATGTGTACATGCAGCATTTTATGTGTCGCGCGACTGTTTTTTTCTCCAGGGCCAAACCAGAGGACGATAACTCGGAAGAGGAGTCCAGCGAAGTAGACCCAGGCTTGGATCTGATTGCTGCCCTCAGAGACATTTTCTTGGGTAAGTGCTACCTGGATCACTCGCCACTCTGAACAAGTCACCACGACCTTGAACATGTCAGTTGTAGCCACAACCTTGAGTCTGTGCTGTCATTAACTGGTTACAGTGTGCCTCTAATAACCAGTGAGCTATGAGTTATATATGCATTATTTAATGCTTCATTAATCCCTCCCTTCGCCCTGATATAACCGTGCCGGTTGACTGGGCGTAAAACACCAACTTACTGCTACTATCATTAATCCCTTGTAGGAAATTTGCATCTTACCTGGTTAAAGCTACAGCAGCCGCAAGAGCAGCGCTACCCGGTCCTACCAGTGTGTTTCGTGTGTCCAAATAATGGTATGGCTGCCAGTGTATGGGATTTTTAATAGACACACAGATGTTGATGCATGTGATTGCACACAGGAGCTGTACGAACACCGCAGGAGACTCTGCACTGAAAGTTGACTGGGAGAAAAATCCCTTAATGCACCTGTGTGTTTGACCCGTGTCAGTTACCTATGGATCTGGCTTTTCAGATACTATCATTGTTTGGGCATCCAAAAATACGTCAAACACTAGGTCACTCCCCCCCCCCCCCCCCCCCCCCCCCACCAATAAACTGGCACACAGGTAAAATAAAAACAATCGCATATGCAATTAATCTCTCCCGCAAAATGAGATTGTACTGCCCCCACAAAAACTAAAAGAGGAACTTAAGAGAAGTGCTTCACCTCACCGTAGCTTCATTACTGCACCGAATGTGTGTGTGTGTGTGCATCTTTTGCATAGTTACGCTTGACCCCTCATCTACATTATGTGTTAGATTTTTTTTCTTTTTTCTTTTTTCTTACATACATTTTTATTGCGGATAACATTTCCATCTCGATGTACATTATGTGTGTTATACTATGCTTGTTCAGCGCTTTGAGCCGCAGGGTAGGCGCTTGACAAATTTCCATTCTTATTAGCATTACTATCATTTGGAAGAGCCGTTTGCTGGTGTGTTGCGCAGAGCACCGCAGTCCTGACCTGGCCAAGATCACGGAGGCAGCCACCAACAGCAGCCAGTGCCGGGAGGTGGAGGAGGGGGAGGTCAATGAGCTGAGCAAGCAGCAGGTTCTGGTGCAGTACCTCAAGGTAAGGCTGACAGCAGGTTCTGGTGCAGTACCTCAAGGTAAGGCTAACAGAAGGTTCTGGTGCAGTACCTCAAGGTAAGGCTGACAGCAGGTTCTGGTGCAGTACCTCAAGGTAAGGCTAACAGAAGGTTCTGGTGCAGTACCTCAAGGTAAGGCTGACAGCAGGTTCTGGTGCAGTACCTCAAGGTAAGGCTAACAGAAGGTTCTGGTGCAGTACCTCAAGGTAAGGCTGACAGCAGGTTCTGGTGCAGTACCTCAAGGTAAGGCTAACAGAAGGTTCTGGTGCAGTACCTCAAGGTAAGGCTGACAGCAGGTTCTGGTGCAGTACCTCAAGGTAAGGTTAACAGCAGGTTCTGGTGCAGTACCTCAAGGTAAGGCTAACAGCAGGTTCCGGTGCAGTACCTCAAGGTAAGCCTTTCCAACAGCAGGTTCTGGTGCAGTACCTCAAGGTAAGGCTGACAGCAGGTTCTGGTGCAGTACCTCAAGGTAAAGCTAACAGCAGGTTCCGGTGCAGTACCTCAAGGTAAGGCTGACAGCAGGTTCTGGTGCAGTACCTCAAGGTAAGGCTTTCCAACAGCAGGTCCTGGTGCAGTACCTCAAGGTAAGCCTTTCCAACAGCAGGTCCTGGTGCAGTCCCTCAAGGTAAGCCTTTCCAACAGCAGGTGTACCTCAAGGTAAGGCTGACAGCACTCAGCCGGGTCAGGTGCAGTACCTGAAGATAAGCCTTTCCAACAGCAGGTTCAAGTGCAGTACCTCAAGGTAAGCCTTTCCAACAGCAGGGTCGGGTGCAGTACCTCAAGGAGCTCTCTCTTCTCTCTGCCCTGAAATAACCCTATGTGGTTGACTGGACTTAAAGCACGAGCTAACTCACTCTTTCTTCTCCTGCAGGACTCGCTGTCATTTGCCCGCCAAATCCAAGAAGCCGTCCCCATCATCTGCCAACTGCTGGGCTCGAAGAACACTTCAGACGTCTTTGAGGCGGTGGAGTTCTTCGTGACGAGCTACGAGTTTGGCATGTCGGCGGCCCTGCAGGGTATCCGGGGCATGCTGGTTCTGGTCTGGTCGAAGGAGCAGAGCGTGAAGGACGCTGTGGTGGCTGCCTACAAACGCCTGTACCTCGAGTCCACCACTGGCACTCAGAGGTAGGAGTCATGCACGGGTGAATGCTCAGAGGTGTGTGGGTGAACTGATAGGCAGGTGGACTGATGAACTGGTTTCTGGGCAAAGGAGCAGAGTGTGATGGATGCCGTTGTGGCTGCCTGCAAATGCCTGTACTTTGAGTCCACCAGGGGCAGTCAGAGGTACCAGTTGTACATGGGTGAATAGGTGGGTGGTTGGATGGATACTTGAATGCTGAATGATGTCTAGATTTGAGGCCACCAGAAAGATGAAGAGGCAGAGAATGAATAACGCTGTTGGACCTGTCCTATGATGTCTCTTCTCACTGCTCACCCATAACAGGTAGATCTGATTCAGTGTCAGTAAATGCAGTTCACCTGCAGCAGGTAGGATCCGATTCAGCGTCAGTAAATGCAGCTCACCTGTAGCAGGTAGGATCTGATTCGGCGTCAGTAAATGCAGCTCACCTGTAGCAGGTAGGATCAGAATCAGTGTAAATGCAGCTCAGATTATTTACACATTTTGGTTCTTAGACTAGCCAGGCAATGCCATGGCTACTTGGGTTATCTATGAAGTGAGTGTTGGATGCACTGATTCATCGGATTGTTAACCGTTGTTTGTTGGCAGGAACCGAGCACTGAGTGTGGTGAAGAACCTGTCCAAGCTGATCTACGGTGCCAGCTGTGGGGACCTCACCTCCTTGGAGGCTCTGGTAGGCATAGTTCCACATGCCAGCCCTCCACCCAGCCCTTATCAGATACTTTTGGCATAGTCATTATGAATGAATCAATGAAAATTTATATATATATATATATGGCGATATTCACAGTGTGAGAGGCACACAGTGCATACATAACTTAGGCTCTCACAAGCTAAAACTACCAAAGACAGTCATAACAATGAAGTGCACAACAACTGTTGCAGAGGGTCATCCAGATGCAGTAACAGAAGCTAACACTGTGTTGTGTGTTGACCAGATGGGGCAGCTGATACATACGCTGGTTGTATTGTGTGTTGACCAGATGGGACAGCTGATACAACGCTGGTTGTGTTGTGTGTTGACCAGATGGGACAGCTGATACAACGCTGGTTGTGTTGTGTGCTGACCAGGTGGGGCAGCTGATACAGCACTGGTTGTGTTGTGTGCTGACCAGGTGGGGCAGCTGATACAGCACTGGTTGTGTTGTGTGCTGACCATATGGGACACTGATACAGTGCAGATGTTAACGCTGGTTGTGCCGTGTTGTGTGTTGACCAGATGGGGCAGCTGATGCAGAGTGGGGATTTGTCGCAGCAGGTGATTCAGGTGTTGTGGGAAAGATTCACCCTAAAGATTCCAGACACCACACCGCAGGAAAGTCGTGCAGCGCTCATTCTGATCTCCATGGTCGCAGGGTCAGTAATGTTGTCAACACTTCAGCAGTCATTACAGAAGTCTTCTTCTTCTTCTTTTTTTAAAGAAGAAAATAAAACCTGCAGGACTGTTAAAATGGAATGGTTTATTGACAGCTTGGAGACGGACTTTGTAATCACATGTGACAGAGCATCTAAAGATGTTAACAACTGAAAGACTAGTGGTCAGTGGTGGTCTGGAAATGTTTAATTACTGGTCAGAGACGGACATTGCACAGAACAGCCTGTGGGTGGTAACTAAGCAAAGACTGGCTAGCAGTCAGTTTTTGGGTTGGAAAAAAAGATTTTGACTAGTTTCAGATGGACAGATAAAAAACTAAACTGGCTTGGATGGAGCCCAAACAGGACCGTTCGACCAGCCTTAACACTGTTAAAGTTATACCCTATTTTTTTCTGCCAGGAGTGACAAGAACCAGACTAATGGACCCTGTAGCTGATCAGGATTAGAGGCCATCCGTCTCTAACTTTATTCGTTCTTCATTCATACAGGCCTAGGTGTTAATGGATGAGAGGCAGGCTAGTGGCCAGCGTCCCAGCAGTGTGAACAGAAACTGAGAAAGAGACTGGGTAGATGAGAGGCAGCTTAGTGGCCAGTGTCCCAGCAGCGTGAACAGAATGAGACTGGGTAGATGAGAGGCAGCCTGGTGGCCAGCGTACCAGCTGGGTAGATGAGAGGTATGCTAGTGGCCAGTGTCCCAGTAGCGTGAACAGAAAGAAACTGGGTAGATGAGAGGTATGCTAGTGGCCAGTGTCCCAGCAGCGTGAACAGAAAGAGACTGGGTAGATGAGAGGCAGGCTAGTGGCCAGCGTCCCAGCAGCGTGAACAGAAAGAGACTGGGTAGATGAGAGGTATGCTAGTGGCCAGTGTCCCATCATCGTGAACAGAAAGAGACCGGGTAGATGAGAGACAGCCTAGTGGCCAGTGTCCCAGCAGCGTGAACAGAAAGAGACTTTTTAGAGCGGACCGCTGCTTAACTGGAGACTGACTGTTGTCTCAACAGGGCCGAGCCGGACATTGTGCGCAGCAACCTGGAGGTGCTGATAGACGAGGGGCTGGGACCGAGGGCCGAGGACGACAAACTGCTGGCCCAAGCGGCCTGCCAGGCACTTCTGAAACTGACCGCCAAAAAGGTGAGTCTGCGTGCAACAACTTAGATGTTGCTGTTGGTGATTGAGGTCACTATCTTGCAGCACCTGGACAGTTCCTTTCTTCCTTATAATAATAATAATAATGGTTATTTCTTTCGCACAAAAGCTCCAAGCACCTCACAAACAAATAACATGGTGGGGAGGGGGGGAGGGGTAACAACGTACTAAAGTCAAACAATGTCCATGCGTCCAGCCAAACAGGACAGGCTTTTGGAAGTTTTACGCTGGAGTGAGTAAGTAATTTGACGCTTTACGCCCATTCACCCAGTACGGTTATATCGGGGCGATTTACGCTGGAAGCATATATCAAATAATGCTTTTCTTTTAAGGCCTTGGTGGTTTTGGGATGTGTCTTGTAGTTGTTTGTTTGGTGTTGGCAAGTAAAATAACCCAAATGTTGGAAGGAGTTAATGTTCTTGAAACGGCATTCAGCTGCATGCAGTATTAGACCAGTGGGTTATAAATACTCAGACCGTGGCCCTGTTTGTTCTGCACTGTGGCCGTGTGTATTTTGCACACCCTCCTAATGTTTGATATGTAACAGCTGTGCAGATATTTATTTTTAGTTTGAACCCACATGACCTTGATGTTTTTACAGAGAAAGGATCAGACAGTGAGAGAGCCATTCCGTCTGCCTCCTGATCACCACCTCTTCTCTCGCCTCACAGAACTTCTTATCACGGGTAATATTTACAGACAACTTGTGTAGCTTCCTGTCGCTATAGTCTGGTCTGTGGTCGTTTTGGGTCAGCATGAATTTATCCATCGTCACAACCCCCTGCATTGTGCTGGCTTGTGTGATTTGTTTATCATCACAACCCCCAGCATTGTGCTGGTTTGTGTGATTTGTTTATCATCACAACCCCTTGCATTGTGCTGGTTTGTGTGATTTGTTTATCATCACAACCCCCAGCATTGTGCTGATTGTGTGATTTGTCCATCATCACAACCCCTTGCATTGTACTGATTGTGTGATTTGTCCATCATCACAACCCCTTGCATTGTGCTGGTTTGTATGATTTGTTTATCATCACAACCCCCTGCATTGTGCTGATTGTGTGATTTGTCCATCATCACAACCCCTTGCATTGTGCTGGTTTGTGTGATTTGTTTATCATCACAACCCCCTGCATTGTGCTGGTTTGTGTGATTTGTTTATCATCACAACCCCCTGCATTGTTCTGGTTTGTGTGATTTGTTCATTGTCACAACCCCCAGCATTGTGCCGGTTTGTGTGATTTCTTCATCTCCATAACCCATAACCCCCTCCATTGTGCCGGTTTGCAATTTGTCCATCATCACACACCCTCCATTGTGCTTGCTTGTGTGATTTGTTCATCGTCACAACCCCCTGCATTGTGCTGGCTTGTGTGATTTGTCCGTCATCACAACCCCCTGCATTGTTCTGGTTTGTGTGATTTGTTCATCGTCACAACCCCATGCATTGTTCTGGTTTGTGTGATTTGTCCATCATCACAACCCCCTGCATTGTGCTGGCTTGTGTGATTTGTTCATCTTCACAACCCCCTCCATTGTGCTGGTTTGTGCGATTTTTTATCATCACAACCCCCAGCATTGTGCTGGTTTGTGTGATTTTGTCCATCATCACAACCCCCTCCATTCTGTTGCTTTGTGTCTTTTGTTGACTATCATGATCTGCTGCATTGTATTGGTCAGGTGATTTTGTCTGCCATCAGAAACAACTCAACTGTGTTCGTTCATGTGATTTTGTCCACCATCAAAAAAATCCTTCATCATTTTTGTTCGACCCTTCCCACTGCCCTGCAGGCACGAAGAAAAAGGACAAGTTCTGGATCCCCCTGTCTGAACAAGCAGTGACCCTGATCTACCGACTGGCCGACCAGCCCGACTCGCTCTGCGGTGACCTCATTCACCGCATGGCTGCATCGTTGCTGCAGGAGACACAGGTAGCCACGGACAGCCAAGAGGGAGGTGAGTGAGCGTGGTAGACCTGCTCTGGCTGACAAGCAAGATGATGCCCTAGTTACTGGACCTGGCTGGTCACATGACTCATTACTTGTGTTAGCAGGACAGGCACTCCAACAAGAGCAAGGTGCTTCAAACATGCACACTCATCCTTACCAGCCTGTCTTGTTGTCTGTATGTCACAATGATTTTGTTTTTCTTGCTTTTTTTAAATTTTATGATAGCTTGATGTCCTGTCCCCCAGGGGAGGCGAGCCAGCTGGTGAGCGGTATGCTGACCGAAGTTGCTGGCCCTGGCTGGGCAGGTGGCGCTGCAGCAGCTGGTTTACATGGAGGTCGGGGTGCTGTGTGAGCTCAAGCGGCGCAGCGCCATGCAGGAGGACAGGCAGTCCAAGAAGAGCAAGGTGCGTCAACCACGCGTGCTCGCCTTTACCGGTCTACCTGGCCCATGTGTCACAATGTTTCGTGGAGAGAGAAGGAAAAAAAAAGTACTGAAAAGCGGTAGGCTAAGTGATGGATGATACAAGGAAAACCCCAAATTTATTTATTTAACTTAAAACCTCTCCCAGACCTGGTTCAGATTGTTATTTGCCATGTATCAGTATATGCAGCAGAGTTCCTGTCCTTCAGGTCATGCATGCACCGTTCACATTTTCCATCAGCCATGAACAGTAACTTGGTCTGGGATACTGGTCCTTTTAAGTCTGGAAAAATTTGGGGAGTTTTGCAGCTGAAATCTTTTACGAACCCTGTTTCACTTGCTTGATGCAGGCGTCAAAGCGTCCGAGTTCTGTGGGGGAGAACATCGAAGAGGAGCTGGGGCTAGCAGGGGCCTCGGCAGATGACGCCGAAGCCGAGTACATCAGGAAGCTGTGCGAAAAAGATCTGGTTACAGGTCAGTGCACCTGGGGTTTCCCCTGCTGCTCCCAATGCAACACCTGTCCATGGCTTTCTGTTTTCGTTGTCTAATATTTTATATCTGAAATATGACTTCTTATGTTTGTTTTATATCTGAACTACAACCTCTTACCCTCTACCCCCCACTTATAACTGTACCATCTTAGTTTCGTTGACTGTCGTGTCAGAACTTGGTATGAATGTCATAGCATTATGACGTCTTGGCTTTGCTTGAAGGACATTAAGTGACCCAAACCTGTCATAACCACCACACACCTTTTGGGGTGATTTTGCCCCCCCCTAACCTGTCTGTGGTGACCCCAGGTTCCAACCTGCTGGCTGCTCTGCAGCCGCTGCTGGTCGCCGTGTGCACCAACCCGGGTAGATACCCGGACCCTGAACTGCGCACCGCTGCCACCCTGGCGCTCGCCAAATTCATGACTGCCAGGTGAGTGGAAAGTGCAGGCCGGCTTCACGTTAGTGCGTGGCATTTAGTAAGTAAGTAAGGAAGTAACAGTGTTTTACGCCCAGGCGCGTGGCATTTAGAGTAACACATATTTGTCCATGTTGCTGTTTCGGTTTGTGATTTTCTGGTGTGAATATGGCATTTAGTACGTAAGTAAGGAACTTTGTGTTTTATGCCCAGGCGTGTGGCATTTAGAGCAGCACATATATTTGTACATGCTGCTGTTTCATTTTAATTTTTTTCTGGTGTAAAACATATTTTTAAGTTGCAGTTTTATGTCATTATAGCATATGTGTAAGAACATTTTGATACAGTTCCGTCAAACATGCACCTGTCTTGTCATGGACATGCCACAGCTGCATGTGACACGCGAATGTTTGCTGTTTACAGATATTCAGTGAATGAACGGGCAAAGTGATAACCATCTCTTTGGTTATTTGATATTTTTTTGATATTGTGGTATAGTTGCATTTTGATGAGTTAGACTTTTGCCATACAAAAACATGTGTGTAGTGCTCTTCAAAAAGTGATGAATATTGGCCAGTGCAGCGCCTGCATGTAATGTGTGTTTTAATCAATTTTCGCACGTGGCAGCTAATGTTCGAAATAGGTTTGTGCGACCTTTTTATTTTGTGCTGTGAATCAGATTGATGTGCGACTCTCAGCCTGAAGTGTGTGACTGGTGTGAGTAGCAGGTACTACTCGCAGTGGCTGTGTGTGATTTCTGTTTTGTACTACGTGTGAAAGAGGATGCGCCTGCAGCTCAGACGTCTGCAAGCAACCTGTGCTGCTGGGAATAGCTTTGTGTGATTTTATGTCTTGTTTTGTTTTGTGTTGTGAGTGAAATGGATGTATTTTGTGTGTGCAGCTCAGGTCTGTGAGCAACATATGCTGCTTGGATAGCTTTGTGTGATTTTACTATTTCTTTTGTTTTGTTTCGTGCGGCGAGTAAAATGGATGTAATTTGTGTGTGCAACTCAGAGGTCTGAAAGCAACATGTGCTGCTAGGAATAGCTTTGTGTGATTTTACGTTTTGTTTTGTTTCGTGCTGTGAGTGAAAAGGATGTATTTTGTGCGTGCAGCTCCAAGGTTTGTGAGCAACAGGTGCTGTTGGAAATAGCTTTGTGTGATTTTGCTTTTTGTTTTGTTTTGTGCTGCGAGTGAAATGGGTGCGTGCAGCTCCAAGGTCTGTGAGCAACAGGTGCTGTTGGGAATGGCTTTGTGTGATTTTGCTTTCTGTTTTGTTTCATGCTGTGAGTGAAATGGATGCGTTTTGTGCATGTAGCTCGGTGGTCTGTGAACAACAGATGCTGTGGGAAATAGCTTTGTGTGATTTTACTTTTTGTTTTGTTTTGTGCTGTGAGTGAAAAGGATGTATTTTGTGTGTGCAGCTCCAAGGTCTGTGAGCAACAGGTGTTGTTGGGAATAGCTTTGTGTGGTTTTACTTTGTTTTGTGCTGCGCATGAAAAATGAAATGGATGCATTCTGTGTGTAGCTCAGAGTTTTGCGAGCAGCAGCTGCAGCTGATGTTCACCATCATGGAGAAATCGCCGAGTGAAGTGATCCGCGCCAACAGCATCATCGCCGTCGGTGACCTCACCTTCCGCTTCCCCAACCTGATTGAGCCTTGGACCCCACATCTCTATGGCAGGTAAGCAGGCTTTGGTGTGCATGTTGTTTTGGTGGTGTTTTTCCTGGGTTTTTAGTTTTTTGGAAAACAATGTCTTTGTCTTTGGAAAGAAGCTGGGCCAGGGTTTAAAGAACTTTTCTGAATCTGTTGTTCAGTCCCAACTGTGACATTTTTGTCTTGCCAGTTGAATTATTAGGTTATTTGTGATGGTGGAGGAAGCTGTGTAAAGCACATCATTGCATGCAAATTACCTCTCTTTTTTTTTCCTCTTTTTTTCAGACTGCGTGATGAGTCTCGTCTGGTGCGCAAGTACACCCTACAGGTGCTGACCCACCTGATCCTCAACGACATGGTGAAGGTCAAAGGTCAGATCAGCGAGCTGGCCTGCTGCATCGTGGACAACGATGACCAGATCGCCGGGCTTGCCAAGCTTTTCTTCCATGAACTGGCCAAGAAGGTACGTTAGTTAGGCTTAGCACCGTGCCCTTCTCACCGAAATTGCATGCGAAGAGTGTGGGGTGAGACAGACGGGACCTGTACCCACAAGGCAGCGTGCTGTTCGGGTTGCTGCCTGCTTGTTTGGCTGTCACAGTCGTGTCACTGAAGGCCTGACTAATATCACACAATTTTCACTTTTTTCTTTCTTTTTTTCTTCTCCGTGACTTTGTTAATGACACACTTCACACACCCACTGATGGCAAACGAACATTTTACAACAGTCACATTGTTCACCTGCCCTTCAGCAAGAGAATCCCATTGTTTTTTGTTTTTTTTGGGGGGGTCATGTTTTATTCCAGTTTTTGTGCAACTTACAGCAATATTGTGACAGTGCTTATAATAAACTAAATAGTCATCAGCAAAAAGAGTTCATAAACGTAACAAAAATGAACTATATTGGGGGGAAAATAGGAGAGAGAGAGGGAGTCAAACACACACGCATGCACGCATGCACGCACGCACGCACGCACACACACACACACAGCAAGAGAATACTTGTCCTTCCATCTCAAGTTTCTTTTCTCCACTGTCCTCTCAGCTAGTCTGCAAATTTACACTTCTTCCAGTGCGTTCAGATTCAAGCCACTTTATGTTAAGGGAATTCCAGCATACGTTGGGGGTGGGTGGGGAGGGATGGGTTGGTGTAAAGCGTATGCTGTGCACTGTTATTGTGTGTTCTTTTTCAGGGCAATGCGCTGTACAACATTCTCCCCGATGCCATCAGCCGCCTGTCTGACCCAGAGATTGGAGTGGAAGAGGAACACTTCCAGGTCATCATGAAGTGAGTAAACACTGCCAGGTCATCATGAAGTGAGTAAACACTGCCAGGTCATCATGAAGTAAGTAAACACTGCCAGGTCAGCTGGAAGGGAGTAAACACTGCCAGGTCATCATGAAGTGAGTAAACACTGCCAGGTCATCATGAAGTGAGTAAACACTGCCAGGTCAGCCGGAAGTGAGTAAACACTGCCAGGTCAGCCGGAGATGAGAGAACTTTTCCAGGTCATCCTCTAGTGAGTAAACATTTGGGGCATCATGAAGTGAGTAAAGACTTCCAGTTCATCTGAAGTGAGTAAACACTGTCCAGGTCACCAGAAGTGAGAGAACTTTTCCAGGTCATCCTCTAGTGAGTAAACATGTTGGGTCATCATGAAGTGAGTAAACACTTCCAGGTCATCATGAAGTGAGTAAACACTGCCAGGTCAGCCGGAAGTGAGAGAACTTTTCCAGGTCATCCTCTAGTGAGTAAACATGCTGGGGCATCATGAAGTGAGTAAAGACTTCCAGGTCATCCGCAAATGAGTAAACACGTTTGGGTCATCATGAAGTGAGTAAAGACTTCCAGGTCATCTGCAAATGACTAAACATGTTTGGGTCATTATGAAGTGAGTAAAGACTTTCAGGTCATCTGCAAATGAGTAAACATGTTTGGGTCATTATGAAGTGAGTAAAGACTTTCAGGTCATCCTCAAATGAGTAAACATGTTTGGGTCATCACAAGATGAGATAACACTTCTGGGTCATCATGTAGTGAGTAAACATTTGCACCTCATGTGTGTTTGTTGATAACCTTCACTAGGGGTTTACCTGTCCATGCTAGTTGTATGAGGTTGGCCCATTTCTAGGGTCGCGTGTGATTGAAGACAACAGTATTTTCCAGTTCATGAGTTGTGAATGGTCTTCATGCCTGTAATTTTATATTTACTCATCAGTAGCTTAGCAAGGACTAGTTGTTAGACAGGTTTTTGACTGAACCTAAACTACAATCCTTGTAAAATAAAATTTTCGAGTTCAGGTTCTCTGCCTTGGTTCATATTCAGTTTTGTTTTTTACCTGATCATCTTCAAATGTAAGATCACTGCCATGAACAGTGAAGTGAGTAAGGCGTCACTTATGATTTGACAAAATTTGTTCTCCCCGACATGACCTTCATGATTCGCAATGGGTTGATTAATTATGGGGCGTCTGCCTGCCTGTGTTTCAGGTACATGTTCTCCTTCATCCAGAAGGACAAGCTCTGTGAGAGTCTGGTGGAGAAGCTCTGCCATCGCTACCGCGCTACTGTGTGAGTCCTCTGCATTATGACCTTCATGTTGCGTAGTCCTCTGAACTTCGACCTTCATGCTGCACTTGTTCGGTCGTTCTGCCTTCATCAGGAAGACAGTTGTGATGAGCTGTGAGACTCTGCTGACCCATGTTGCATAGTCCTCTGAACTTGACCTTCATGTTGCGTAGTCCTCTGAACTTCGACCTTCATGCTGCATTGGGTCTTGCCTCACGGAGCAGGGATGAGCAGAGCTGAAATGACCCTGTGGTCGAGCAGCATCATACTCAAGTCTGGCTTCCCTGCTTGCAGCCACAGGGAGAGGGACAGTGTTTTACTGTCGGTTCAGTTCAGTTCAAGATGGTATCGGTGACCATAATGATTCACTCCGCCCTGTCTCTCAGACGTTTGCCCAGGGACGCCTTTGAAACAGCTTCAGATTTATGATTTAACAGCCAAAATGCAGCGCTGTGGTTGTTGGTCTCAAAAGTGGAGTCGGTTGCATGCTTTTTGGTATCAAGGAACCCTTAGACAGACCGAGAGGAGGATCAAGTTACATCGTGAATTAAAATCGGCTTTTGGGAATGGGATCTGAGCAGACGTGTTGAACTGAGGTAATTTCTGCTGTGGTTGTGATGGTATGCTTTGTGGTGCAACATGGCATCAATTTCCTGCTGCTGTTTTTCTCTCTCCATATATGTGTATATTATCTAATGGGCTTTAATGTTACTGCCAAAATAAGGTATGAATTCAGCACTGCAGGGAGGATACATATTCTGCAGAACATAACCCCATTTAATCCTAGACTTGCATAATTGTTGCTTACCTCAGTTTTAATGTCCATCTAACAGGAACGAGCGCCATTGGCGAGATCTGTCGTTCTGCCTGTCGCTGTTGTCGTACAGCGAGAAAAGTCTGCGCAAGCTCCAGGAGAACTTCTCTTGCTTCGCTGACAAACTGGTGGATGAGGCCGTCTACGCCTGCTTCACCTCCATCATCTCCAAGTCCCGCGGCGGTTTTGCCAAGCCAGAGGCCAAGGTCAGCAGGCGAGAATGAAATGAGCTTGGTGTAGATGCAGGCACCCGTGTGCGTGTGTGTGTCTGCACATGACAGCTGCAGTCTTGTTTGCTTGGTGTCAGTCCTTGTTATTACACTGGCAATGTAAAATGTAAAAGCTCTTTGAGATCTGAAGGGGGAAAAAATCAAATCAAAGCTGGTGTTGAAAACATGTATAAAGCATCCCACACAACAGCAAACCTGTGTAAAGGGAAACAACTGTGGGGAAAGGAGACAACTGTAAGGAAGGGCAGCAACTGTGTGGTGAAAGGAGACAGCTGTGTAGTGAAGGGAGACGACTGTGTAGTGAAGGGAGACAACTGTGTAGTGAGACGACTGTAGTGAAGGGAGACAACTGTGTAGTGAAGGGAGACAACTGTGTAGTGAAGGCAGACGACCATGTAGGGAAGGGAGACGACAGTATGGTGAGGGAGATGACTGTGTGGTGATGTTAGCGCTGTGTGTCGGCAGGTGCTGGTGGAAGAGCTGGAGGAACGGCTGGAGCAGTGCCACAGGAAGGGGCTGGATGAAGGTGAAACAGCCCTCCGAGCCAGCAAGTCTTCCAACGCCGCTCAGCAGCATGGCAAGCGAGGGTTCAAAACTCCGGCTCGGGGAGCCAAAACGCCAGGTGATGTTGTTTACCGGAAATCTCCAAATGTGTCGGAGCAGACCTGTAAGGTTTGCTGGTCAAAGGTTTGAATTTGACTGATTCCTGAGCTCAGGTGTGCTATTTATAGTATAGCCGTCCCTTTGACACAGGGTTCCAATGTGCAGTCGGTGCATAGAGTTATCAACGTACAGTCAGTGGAGTGAGGTATTGATGTCAGTGTATAGTCAGTGCATTGACGTATCAATGTACAGTCAGTGGAATGAGGTATCAGTATCGATGTGTAGTCAGTGCAATTGAGGTATCAATGTCCAGTCTGCATAGAGGTATAAGTGTACAGTCAGTGGTGTGAGGTATTGGTGTCAGTGTATAGTCAGTGCATTGAGGTATCAATGAATAGTCAGTGGAGTGAGGTATCAACATACAGTCAGTGGAGTGATGTATCAGTGTCAATGTATAGTCAGTGCATTGAGGTATCAGTGTACAGTCAGTGCATAGAGTTATCAATGTACAGTCAGTGGAGTGAGGTATCAGTGTACAGTCAGTGCACTGAGGTATCAGTGTACAGTCTGTATAGAGGTTTCAGTGTACAGTCAGTGGAGTGAGGTATCAGTATCAGTGTATAGTCAGTGCATTGAGGTATCAATGTACAGTCAGTGGAGTAAGGTATCAGTATTGATGTATAGTCAGTGCATTGAGGTGTCAGTGTAGTCAGTGGAGTGAGGTATCAGTATCAATGTATAGTCAGTGCATTGAGGTATGAATGTAATCAATGGAGTGAGGTATCAGTATCAATGTATTGTCAGTGTATTGAGGTATGAATGTGCAGTCAGTGCATAGAGGTACCAATGTATCAGAGCATAGAGGTATCACTGTACAGTCAGTGCATAGAGGTATCAACGTACAGTCAGTGTGTTGAGGTATCAGTGCACAGTCAGAGCATAGAGTTATCGGTGTAGATATTATATATAATCAGTGCATAGAGGTATCAAAGGGGTGTCAATGTACAGTCAGCACAAAGGTATCAATTCACAGACGATACTTCGTTGTAGTCACGAGGTACTGCTGCGCTGCGTGCAGGTCGGCGGAGAGGTCGCGGCAAGGAAAACGAGGAAGAGGTAACAGACAGTCCAGCCGTCAGGAAGTCCGCCAAGAAGAAAGCCAAGCCCAAGCTGGTCTTCGACTCTGATGATGATGATGATGAGCTCTTTGATGTGGAGGACAATGGTTGGTCATTCTTTCAGTTTCTTCAATTGAGAAACAAACAAACAACAAAAACATTAAACTTGCAATTTGTTGTCTTGATTTTCAATCTTTGCAGCAAAATACGATGTCTTTCTTTTTGGAAACTTGAAAATATTCGTCTTCATTTGCACAGAAAGGTCTTTCTGTTTGTAATGCTGCAGTTCATTGTGTCATAGTTTTGTGTGGGGGCTTTTTTTTTGGGGGGGGGGGGGGGGGGGGGGTTACTATAGTACTAGTTTATGGAGGCAAGTTTTTCTTGTGGGGAGGGGTGTTCTGTTGTATTTCATTCTCAGTACACCCAGAATACAAGCAGTTGTGGCTTCTAGCAGATTTATTCATGGGTCAGTGTATATATATATATTTCTCTATGTCTATATATATATAAATATATGATCAGAATTGATTCCCTGATCCAGTGTAAGTTGCTGTGCCTGTTTCAGATCAGAGTGGATGCTTCGATGCTGCCAGCCCTGTGCCGGCAAGATCGCGGGGCGGCAAAGTTCCACTCGGCAAATGTACCTAGACACTGCGAGAATCCCCACCGTAATGGAAGATGACCAGGCTCAACTTTTGGAGCATAGTGAGAACAGTATTTTGTTCTTTTGTCATGAAATGCAGTATTTTGTTCTTTTGTAATGAAATACCTTTTTTCCATGCAGTTGTTGTATTGTAAAGATGGTCTCAGTTTGCTGCATGTTCTTGTACTCTTTCAGTGTGCAGACCTGCTTAGTTGTACGATTTGGGCATGCTTTTTGCGCCTAACTTTTCAGCATATGAAAATGCTAAAAAGTTACCAGCAAAAAGTTTTTTTTTGGTGGCATGTGTGTACATCTTGCAGCCTCTTGCTACCATAGTGTCAGTTTCTGTACTGCGCTTTGTGTAGTCTCAGCACAGAATTCTCAGGGCTTGTATTTCCGCTGCAAAGTACAAGGGTTCACTATTTTTTTCTTCTGGAAGCCGTGTTACAATTATTTTCAGATTATTTTGACTGAGAACAAAAAGAAATGAAAATACTCTAAAAAAACGTTTCTAAAAAAATATTACAAGTTTTTTTTTTAAAGTGTACTCTTATCAAAATATGAGTGTAAACAGGTCTGAGTGTGCATCTCATTCCTGCATGAGTTTCAGATGTTGAGAGTGGCACTCCCTACCAGTGTATGTACATGTTTGTTTTTGCTCAGACCACAGTGGTGCAGTGCCCTGCTCATTTCACGTCTTTGTCAAAAAGTAAATGTATGGTATGCTTGTCTTTCTTTGGGTACTCTCTGGTAAAATGTGACAAAAACATTTGTCTATGAGTATGACATGCAGGTGTTCTTTTGTGAATGTTAGAAAACGTACTTTATGTACATCATTCTGTGTGAACGTAATGTATTATGACCATCAGTTTTATACAGATCCACCACCAAACCTGTTTGTCTGTCTCTTGCCTGCCTGTCTGTCTCTCTTTCTCTCTGTCTGTCTGTCTCTGTCTCTCTCTCTGTTTGTCCGTCTCCCTCTCGCTCTCTCTCTCTCTCTCTCTCTCTCTCTCTCTCTCTCTCTCTCTCTCTCTCCTCTCTTCTTCCTCTCCTCTCTCTCTCTCTCTCTCTCTCTCTCTCTCTCTCTCTCTCTCTCTCTCGTCTCCTCCTCCTCCTCCTCTCCCACTTTCTCCACCCATCCTCTGTGTGTGTGTGTGGTCCAAGCCAGTAATCTCACTTGGCAGCTTTTTATGTATGTGTTGTCTGTTTAGATAGTTTTTCTTGCTGTTGTTTTTGTTTCTGATCCTCCTATTCGCTGTTATTTCAAGCGTTGTTTTATCAATTTGTATATATATATATTTGTATTGCTTATATCTTCTAGAAATTGGCTTTATGAGTATAGTAACAATGGCAGAGAGTTGGTCAGCCATCGTGCTCTTAGTCATATTGCTATGTATACTCCTGAGAAACACATTTTCATCTGTCAGTCGATTTTAACCCTGCCTTATTCTGTTTCTGCCTTTCATCACCCTGTGCTCGTGTCATTCTGTCATTCATTGTGTTATGAAGTATAATTTTCTGATGCCATTTTAGTACAAGAACTATTCTAATAAAATGTGCAACACAACAGCAAAGAGGCAGATATTGTTGACTTCCTGTGCTTGTGAATGATGATAGTAAATATTCACTCGGCTTCCTAGTAGTCATTACATTGTTTACAAGCTTGTGTGTGTATGTGACTATGTGTGTGTGTGTGTGAATGAGTGAGTGTGTGTGTGTGTGTGTGTGCGCATGTGTGTGTGTGCATGTGTGTGTTTACTGCCATAACCAGTTTAACCTTTTGTTGTTTAGAATCAACAAACAGTAGAGTTAATTAGTGCTCCAAAAGTGTCACACAAACACAACAAAGATCTGTGTCACCTACGATAACTCTCACTGGCATGCAACTAATACAAGGTACATAAAATCCACTAACAGTAACGGTATATCTTGAGTATTCAGGTCTTTGTTTTGTGTGCATGACGTCTTTCGAGCACTAATTAACTCCCTTGTTTGTTGATTCTGCAAAGGCATTCTTTGTTGATTCTGCAAAGGCATTCTTTGTTGATTCTGCAAAGGCATTCTGGACCTCATTCTGTTTCAGACTGTATTTATTTGATTGGGTCATTTTTTTAATTTGATTAAGATCTGCTTTGATAAAAGAACTAACCTTTGCAAAACAGAAGAATAAGAATAAATCAAGATTTCTGCAACAATACTGTACTCTTTTATCTGATATTTCTCCAAATTAGAGCACGTAGCCCATCACAAAGTAAAAAAACAAAACACATTCTAAACAAACTTCCACGAGCATGTGTGCACACACACATACACACACACACATACACAAACATACAGAAAGAGTCAGTAGGATAGCATTGTGTCACTAACTGAAACAGTCTCACAGCACTTTGCAATAAAACTAGCATACGTAGTCTAACAAGCCTCAAGACAAGCCTGCAAAGATTATGACTAAAATGGGGGGGGTTTGTGCTTTTTTTTAGATAAAATTAATGATGATACATTTGATATAATAGACAGAACGTAAAAAATAACGGTACGTTATTCATCACAGCATGTCACTCGACATGTGTCCAAGAAGAACGGCCGTTCTCCAGCAAGCAAGAGATCAAAGTGAAGACTCCAAATCAAGGATTTTATTTGTGTTCTGTTGATTTTTTTTTTTTTTTTGGCCGTAATGGTTGTTGCTGTAAAAACAAAACAAACAAAAAACAGTCAAGCAGCTGGTCTAACCGTTGCCTGTAGCTCTTTGCAGAAGTGCGTGTGGGAACGCTCAGGACCAGAGAAATTGAAATCCCGTGACCAGTCCAAAGGGAGAAAAGCCTATCAAGATTATTGTTCGTGCTGCCTGACGGAGTTCTTTCCCTTATGTGAGTTTTTTTTCTTTCTTTTTTTCTTTTTCTTTTCTTTTTTCTTTCTTTCTTTCTTTTCCCGCCGCGTGCGTCAAATTAACTACTCCACTGCCATGATGTCACTTGAAAACGACCAATAAAAGTGCCACATCTGAAGCCCTTTTTGTTTACTTTTTTCGCACAGGCATGTGAAAAAAGATTTTCATCAAAACTCGTAGCATTGAAAACAGATGTGCTATACGACCGGAGAATATACTGTTCTGTTTGCAGGTGCGTGCGTGCGTGCGTGCGTGCAACTTTCAGGTCGTAATTTTTACATGCTGGGGCAGTGAAGGGGTTAATGTCTGTTGGAAATTGTGGTTGAATCACCTCCCGGCACACGCCTTGCCGCGTCCCTGTCTTTGATCTCGTTCCTCATGTGACGCCGCTACACGACTTTAATCCCTGGTGACTAAGCGGCAGTGCGTGCAACTACACGGGTGAACAGGACACTTGCTGCTGTGTAGTGCATCTAACTAATATCAGTACCAGTTTCTGCTACAGTTAGTGTGTGTGTGTGTGTGTGTGTGTGTGCGCGCGGTGCGTGCTTGTGTGTGTGTGTGTGTGTGTGTGTGTGTGTGTGTGTATAATACTTGATTTAAATTGTTTTGATAGGACTATGCTCTACATGTGTATAGAATATATTCAGGTTAATATTATGTGAGCGCTCAGGGCGTTGATGAGCGCATGATAAATGTACATCTAAGTTATTATTATTATTATTATTATTATTATTATTATCGTCCCGTCAGGCATCAGCCATTTTCTGTGGAAACAGAACGAGAAAAAAAAAGACCAAGGGAGTATTATTTTACACCAACATTCCTTGATTTCAGATTTTAGTTACGATCTCGTCCACATACTTAATGATTACACTTCTGCCGAACAGTTCCTTTGTAGAGAACAGCCGTACCAACACTGGCATATGGATAAAAGAACACGAAACTAGCCACAGACAGGACTAGAGATGGGTGGAACACTGTACTTGTACTAGGAGTGGCCGTGCAGTATCGTACAGGACTGGCTGTTGTTTACAACTAGTCCGGAACTGCGGCAGGGTTGCAGTGGCACCGGTACACGTATTCGGCATCAGCAGCACCGTGCCAGGGAGCTGTACGTTAGCCTCACCCCCAGTACAGCTTATCCTGGGCAACTTAAGGCTGGGGCCGCGTGTTGACCAGCTGCAGTCAGTACAGCTTATCCTGGGCAGCTTAAGGCTGCGCCGCGTTGACCAGCTGCAGTCAGTATTTCGGTTGGTTCCTTTCAGTCTTCGTCGTGTGCCCATCTGCTGAACAACGGAGGATTGGCTCTGTGTGTGTTAATCGGAGGGGTGGGGGGGGGCAGGGGGGCGTGGTGTGGTGCTGAAAACAAACTGCGTTAGTCCCCACTACAGCTTACGATAACAAACACGCAGACACACACACATACACTGCCGACCACAGCGCGTGCAGACACCACACACACACACACACACCCTACCAACCGGGGCAGGCTGCGCCGCACACACACATTCACCAACCCCGCCAATGTACCTGGACCAAACCAGCTGGAACCCGTCGTTACTGTTACTATAATTTGGACAGTTTTGACAAGAGCATGTGATTCCAATCATTGTCTCTGTCCCGTCTGACTCAGTGCTGTCTGTCTTCTCTCTTTCTCTCTCTCTGGGCTCTCTCTGTCTTGTCTCTCTGTATCTGTCTGTCCTCTGATCTGCTGTGACTCGTCTTGTGTTGTCTG
This sequence comes from Alviniconcha marisindica, assembly GCA_018857735.1. Taxonomy (NCBI): domain Eukaryota; kingdom Metazoa; phylum Mollusca; class Gastropoda; family Provannidae; genus Alviniconcha; species Alviniconcha marisindica. The sequence continues at coordinate 433,378 of JABMCL010002934.1, forward strand.
GTCTCTGTGTCTGTGTCTACTGTCGTTCGTTCTCCTCTTTCTCTTCTCTCTCTCTCTCTCTCTCTCTCTCTCGCTCGTGAAACTTCGCCGGAAAGCCTGGTATGAATCGCCGAATTATACTGAATACCCAGTCTCAATGATAGTGACTCTAACCCCGAGTATAAACCCAGTTACCCCTTTCAGCATGCTCCTTCTGCCGTTTCAGTCATCCATTCAAGTCATTGCTGCTGAGACGGGCAGCAGCTTCGGGGGCCCCAGAGAGACCGACTTCAGTCCACACGTGACACCTAACGCCCAGGAACAGCGAATCGTTTATCTCATCAGGGCAGAACCAACCCGTTCATCACTGAAAAATGTGATTCGCTGATCATGAACTGCCGGAATGACGTCCGACGTTGACTCTGAAGAGGTTGCTTCGGAAAGAAAGAAACACTGACGATCGTACGCCGTCGGAATCCCGATACACAAAATTTTGGAACCCGGCAGAACTCCAGGCAGTAGGCAAAGCAAACAAAGCTATATTCTGACCTGCTCCAGTTGCAGAATAGGGGGGACTTGATATTTCCGGGTCAGTTCTCACTGAGTCAGCGGCCGTGCGGAGACGGGATGGGAAGGGGCGGGAGGGGGAGGGGGGGAAGCGGGGAAGGGGGATATTGCTGAATCCGGGCTGCAGCTCAGTCCAGGGCTAGTCTCGTACGCTCCGACGAGCCTCCCACTGCTCTGGTTTTGACCTAACTCCGGGAGCACCTGTGTTAATTTTCCGGACAATAAACACGCTTCGCGCTTGATTCACTCAAACTTCCAAGTTCAAGAGCCCGTATTAGCAAGAGCAAAGGGAGGTAAAGTTGTAATGCTAGTGCAGTTGCCTCCCTTGCACTATATTACGCCCGCTCAATGATGGCCGCCGCTGTGAGGTGAGCCGGTTTGGCCTAGCGGTTAGGCGTTAGTTAGGCTGGCAAGCAGACGGACCGCAGATCGATTCGATTCCGCTTCGGTTCTCCTTTTCATAAAAACAACAACAACAAAAGTATATTAAAAAACTGGTTTGTGGGCACTGTCCTCATCGGTTATTTCGCCCCTCACAGTTCAGTAATGGAATATTGAAACTAGTGCGGGCTTTCCGACCGCTGCCCTTCTTGGTACACAGTTATACTGGTGGCGATGTTGTTGAAGTGTTGCTTCACGTCCACAGAAACCGTAGGTTTATTTAGGGACGGGAGCCCAGGACGTCCACCTCGACTTTCACACAGCTCCTGAGCTCTGATGTGACTCTGGTGGTGACAGTGTAGTCGGTTATTTTTTTCTTTTCTTGATCTTGATCTTGATGGTTACGTCGACTTGGGCCATGTCCTTGCATAAATTGCGTTAGGCGTTAGGCTAGTAAGCAGAAGGACCTCGGTTCGATTCCGCTTCGGCTCTTCTCTCTTCAGTGAAGTCACTGTGGACACTGTCTTGTGACCTGAGTGATCGCTCACATGAATTTTAATGAAACATTAAAATGACCCTCATCGCTGCCTGTCTTAATGCAGGAGTCATTCTGGTGGTGACAGTGTAACACTAGGTATTGTTGCCCTCTTCCCTCAACTGAAGTCCTGGGATCCCGGTCCCCGTCAGTACCTCTTC
>JABMCL010002934.1:440000-442500 GCA_018857735.1 Alviniconcha marisindica
TGTTTTCCCTAGTGTCAGTGTTTTGTGTTTTCCCTAGTGTGCAGTGTTTTGTGTTTTCCCTAGTGTGCAGTGTTTTGTGTTTTCCCTAGTGTCAGTGTTTTGTGTTTTCCCTAGTGTCAGTGTTTTGTGTTTTCCCTAGTGTCAGTGTTTTGTGTTTTCCCTAGTGTCAGTGTTTTGTGTTTTCCCTAGTGTGCAGTGTTTTGTGTTTTCCCTAGTGTCAGTGTTTTGTGTTTTCCCTAGTGTCAGTGTTTTGTGTTTTCCCTAGTGTCAGTGTTTTGTGTTTTCCCTAGTGTCAGTGTTTTGTGTTTTCCCTAGTGTCAGTGTTTTGTGTTTTCCCTAGTGTCAGTGTTTTGTGTTTTCCCTAGTGTCAGTGTTTTGTGTTTTCCCTAGTGTCAGTGTTTTGTGTTTTCCCTAGTGTCAGTGTTTTGTGTTTTCCCTAGTGTCAGTGTTTTGTGTTTTCCCTAGTGTCAGTGTTTTGTGTTTTCCCTAGTTCAGTGTTTTGTTTTTTCCCTAGTGTCAGTGTTTTGTGTTTTCCCTAGTGTGCAGTGTTTTGTGTTTTCCCTAGTGTCAGTGTTTTGTGTTTTCCCTAGTGTCAGTGTTTTGTGTTTTCCCTAGTGTCAGTGTTTTGTGTTTTCCCTAGTGTCAGTGTTTTGTGTTTTCCCTAGTGTGCAGTTCAGTCCTGCGACCTGCTCTTGTTGAAACAGAAAGGAGACGAAAAGCGGCGTGTGTTTGCTGACATATTCCGGGGAATCGGGACGATTGTGATTTCTTGTATGGGGGCCCGAGGAATGGAAAAAAACCGCTGTCTTGGTTTTAAAAATTTATAAAAGTTCGCCCATCTTTGGGGGGTTTTTCAAGGCCCCCCATGGTTGGAAATTTTATATATAATATATATATATATATATATATATATATATTATATAATAATAAACGTAAAAAAAAAAAATTTTTACAAAGAAGCATACACTGGCGATGTCGGATAATGATGCAATCTCTTTCGCAAGCTACGCACACGCACTTAACTTATTTCTACCCACAAAATCTATACCAGCATCTATTCTCATCATCGCCATCTGTTACCGCGCCGGCCGTGCCGGGCCGGGCCGAGACGACCGTGGCGTAGCAAGCGGCAGCTGATTGGCTGATCGGTTGATGACGTGATCAGGTACTATAACCACCTCATTTCTGGCGAGAGTCCGTGGCTATGTACAGCAGTTGCGGAGAAAGGAATGTATATAATTATAAGGAAAAAAAGAGCGATAAAAAGTGCGAGCGTCACCAGGTGGGAGCGGTACACTACCGCCCCCCCCCCCCCCCCCCCCCTCCCACACACACACACACACACACACACACACACACAGCTGTTGTCTGTTTACCGTTGCTGTCAGTGACGGCTGAGACTGGGACTTGCTGACTGTGCACAGTCGTCGTCAGACACGCCTGTTTGGTCCGTGCTACTTTTCGCACTGTTTCCACTGCCAGGGTGTACGCTGCCTCGGTAACGGGGGTGGGGGTGGGGGTGGGGGTGATGGAGAAAATCATTTAGGCTACTTTTTTCAGCAGTCTCCCCCCCCACCCACCCCCACCCTTCTGGCTCTGTGTGTGTGTGTGTGTGTGTGTGTGGTAGGTGTGTAGTGTAGTGTAGTGTGGTGAGGGATAGTGCGGGATTTATTTTTGTTTGTTTGTTGTATGTGTGTTGTACTGTGTGTGTGTGTGTGTGTGTGGTGTTGGTGTGTGTGTGTGGTGGGGTGGGGGTGGGGGGCGGCAGTGCGTGCATATTTATTTTATTTTGTGTGTGTGTGTGTGTGTGTAAGTGTCAGTGTGTGTGTGTGTGTGTGTGTGTGTGTGTGTGGTGTAGTGTGTGTGTGTGTGTGTGTGTGTGTGTGTGTGTGTGTGTGTGTGATGTGGTGTCAGTGTGTGTGTGTGTGTGTGTGTGTGTGTGTGTGTGTGTGTGTGTGTGTGTGTGTGTGTGTGTGTCCTGAGACTGTGCGTGCGGCGCATGTCAGTTCCTATGTAGTGTAGTGTGTGTGACTGAGCGGATCCGGCGACGTGTACACAGCAGGTCAGTGTCACAACACGCGCGGCGCGTTCTGTGAGCTGACCGAGCCTATCATCATAACAGACATGGGCCTACTTATCGCCAGCTGGCTCTAACAACGCACCACACGTCATTCGAACCTGACTTCAATATTATTACATCAACCTTTTTCTTTTTCTTTTTTGTTGTTGAAAATTGCAAATGAAATATTTTAAGCGGATTGGCTTTCATTTTTTGTTCCTCTTTTAATTTCCTCTAATAATCAAAGTGCTCAAGCGAGGTCACTCTGATCACAGTTTATTCCCAGTTCTCTCCCCTTCTCTCAGTCTCCGCCCAAGATGGACGTGTTGCGTGACGTAACCGGAGTGTTGGCTTGACCAGAGGCACTACACTACAGTGTGTCAGTTTGGAAGGTACCGTGAGGGTATCCAGTGAGGAGGGAATAGCAATGGTCCAGTCGTG
>JABMCL010002934.1:445000-447500 GCA_018857735.1 Alviniconcha marisindica
CATGTGACGTCTTTTCAGCGCTAATATTAGAAGGAAATTAATTAGCGCTAAAAACAACAACAATAAAAACGTCACACAAACACACAACAGGCGACTCAGTGACGTCTTTCGAACGCCAATTAACTTCCTGGTGTTGACTCTGCATGGGCGCATTGGGCCCCGTTCTGTTTCACATTGGTACAGTTACGTCACTGATAAAGTTGCACAGAAGGCGCGCAGACAGCAATGATATTTGTGGCACAAAGTGAAAGCAAATACTATTATGAAGACAACAGGAATGACTGAACAACTGCTGGTGAGGCTGACAAAACATCTAGGAAAATGCGGTGCTCACCTATACGACGAAACAAAAGGAAACAGTTGTGAGCAAGTGCTCTTTGTACGTTTTTACAATAATCCCGCCCCGGTTATCAGATCCATGCAATTTCATTACTGTACTGTTAGTAACCCGGGAACCGGAGCAGACGACGCTTTTGTTTTGAAGCGCTGCGTGTTGCGTAACGCCACATGGCCTTCACACAGCCGACCGGCAATAGCCGCCGGTGCGCGCCATTTTCAAATCTGTTTACTCCCTTTTAAAATTTTGACCGCTTGTTTGTTTACCTACTCTTTGTTTACCTAGTCCTTTTTATGCACAAGCCATGTGTAATATAATTTGGCATCTTAGAATGTTTATTTAGATATTATTTAGACGCAGGATCGAGCTTAATCAGTAGCCGATGCCTCTCTGGGTCCATTCTTTTTATAGCCGTCGTCTGCATGGCGCGTTCTCTGTTTATGAGTAGGCCTACTAGTGAATAGTAGTGAATCGTTGTTTTGACTCGATGAAAGTAATTCTGTGTCGATCAATGCTTTGTCGTATAGTATTTTGCTTAGCTGACTTCATGTTTAGTGTTTATTTTGGTTAAAATTAACTTATTAAGTATTGTGTACTGTAGAAGCTAAGTTGTATTCATAGACTACTTGGTATCACTATCAGCGCTGCTGCGACTAAAATAACGCGCCCCAGGCGAAAGTTCGCACCGATTGTTTTAGTGCTAGTCTTTGAGTGTGTCTTGCTTCTCTTACAGAGCGTTGTATTGTAATTGTTATGTACCATTTTAACCGTGGGAGCGTGCACTTTATTCTGATGTAAGTTTTATTGACAGTTATATTTTGTACATTGTGTTAGTTGTGATTTAGTTGTACGAATCTGCTTATAGATAGGTGCAAGCCACGCTTCCCACTCTTGTTGTAAATAAAATAAGTCATGTGTGTACATTTTGTTTATACGGTTTAAAAGGTTGTAATTGTAGCTTTCATTTGATGTTTTTTTCTTCATGTTTTAATTAGTTTAGATATTGTTGAGGAAACTGTATTTGTGCGGGCCAAGGAAACACAATTGTCAGCCATTTTGTGGTCCAGAGGGCCGATTTCACTGTAGCGATAGCGTGTGTTCCTTGCGGCCCGCGCAGTTCTCTTATCTATGCGTGCGCGTGAGGATTTTGGGTGTGCGCTGAAAAGTTGTCTGCTGCTGTAGAATAAAAGCCTGTTTGCCGTCGCCGCCTGCTGTGGTCTCCATTTTGACTGACTCCGCTGCCTGGGTCACTGTCCTGTTCTACGCTCCACCCCCACTCCATTACACAGTAAAACACAAGCGTTTTCGACAGAAAATTGTCTTCTTCTACCCATCTTCTTTCACCGGCTGGTGAGGTTGACAAAAATACCTAGGGAAATGTACTCACGCCACCTATACGACGAAACAAAAAGGAACAATGAAACACAAGCACTTTCGACAGAAGATTGTTTTTTTTTCTCTATCTTCTTGCACCTGAAGAAGATACTTTTTTTGTTTGTCGAAAGCGCTTGTGTTTCATTGTTTCCTTGTGTTTCGTCGTATAGGTGAGTGCATTTCCCTGGGTATGTTCTATAAAGACAAAGGCAAAATAGACACACTGATCTTTGATAAAAAGAAAAAAAGGAAAAGACACACAGGTTTTGGGTTAAAAAACAAACAAACAAAAAACGCTATTTGTTACGACTAAACACAAAATGCGAATTTTCATGGTAGGCCCCTTTTTCAAGCTACAAAACAACACATAAACAACAGTTAAACCGTGAACGCCTACACTTATACTCGACTACTAAAGCAGACAAGTGTTCCACCCCCCCCCCCCCCCCCACCCCCACCACCCCCACACCCTTTTTCCCCCCTCGCCTGTTGTCCCTAATGTGTCAGCCCGACATCTGAGGACATCATTTATTAAGCCCCACATCGTCATCGATACCTGTCCTGTGCATCTTGTCCCTAAAATGTCAGCCCGACTGCTGAGGACATTATTTATTAAGCCCCACATCGTCATCGATACCTGTCCTGTGCATCTTGTCCCTAAAATTTCAGCCCGACATCTGAGGACATCATTTATTAAGCCCCACATCGTCATCGATACCTGTCCTGTGCATCTTGTCCCTAAAATTTCCGCCCGACATCTGAGGACATTATTGATTATGCCCCACATCG
>JABMCL010002934.1:462500-465000 GCA_018857735.1 Alviniconcha marisindica
CAAAGACCTGAGTTAATGTTTGTTTATGGAGTGTTTGCACAGAACATGATCACGTCTGTGATTTCTTTGAGAACATTGTTTATGGAGTGTTTGCACAGAACATGATCACGTCTATGATTTCTTTGAGAACATTGTTTATGGAGTGTTTGCACAGAACATGATCACGTCTATGATGTCTTTGAGAACATTGTTCATGGAGTGTTTGCACAGAACATGATCACGTCTGTGATTTCTTTGAGAACAGTGTTCATGGAGTGTTTGCACAGAACATGATCACGTCTATGATTTTTTTGAGAACATTGTTCATGGAGTGTTTGCACAGAACATGCTTACGTCTACGATTTAGTTGAGAACATTGTTTATTTTTGGGGTTTTTTTTTGGCAACCCCAAAACATGATCACGTCTTATTTTTAAAATTTTTTTTTGAAAAACAAATTGTTTATTTGGCGGGGGGTTTGCCAAAAAGAACCAATTTTTCATTTTTTCGGTTTCCCAGAACATGCATACGTCTATGATTTCTTTGAGAACATTGTTCAAGGAGTGTTTGCACTCAACATGCTTACGTCTACGATTTCTTTGAAAACATTGTTTGTGGAGTGTTTGCACAGAACATGCATACGTCTACGATTTCTTTGAGAACATTGTTTATGGAGTGTTTGTACAGAACATGCGACACTCGTGTCTTTAGCCTAATTTATGGACCTTGTATAAATTTTTACGTTTATGCCAGGAGAGAGTTGCCGGCATAGGCAAGTCAGGTCTGTTACGTTTGCATGACGGATTTCCAGCACTAGTCAAACACCAGTCAGCCTCCGCCACCCCCCCCCCTTCCCGGCCAACCCCCCCCAACCCTTTTTTTTTCCCCCCCCCTCACCCCGCCCCCTTTTTTTTCTCTCTCTCTTTTGCTTTTTTTGTTTTTTTCCCCCCGGGGAAATTAAAAATAAATAAATTAGAAACGTTCTGATTTACGCAACGTATTTGGAGGGGAAAAGTGGTGTGTGTGTGTGTGGGTGTGTGTGTGTGTGTGTGTGTGTGCGTGTGTGTGTGTGTGTTTGGGAACGCGCACGCGGCTCCCCCAAAAATGTTCTGCCGGGTATTTAAACTTCAGCCCTGTTCTGTTTTGCCGTTTTGACAATAACAGTAACAAGAACAATAACAAAAACAACAACAAAAACAACAATAACTCACAACAATAACAATATACTTCATTCATCCCAGAGGGACCTTCACGGCTGACCGAGGGTGAGCTAGAAACGCTTTGCACTTTACTCGTCGTCGCACACCATAGATCGCCAGGTTAGTTTTGGCCGACTGATTTCCCTGACTAGACACGATTATAGCTTAACGTCGGCTTCACTGAATGATTCCAACACTGCAAGGCTTAAATAGATACCGTTTCGCACGATAGCATGCAATTTTAAACCGCAGAATTATGCTTTAGGGACAAGATGCATGGACGGGTAATGCGCCTGGTCGAAGAGACTCGATCGACACGCTGGTAATGATGACCATGCTTTAGGGACAAGATGCATGCGCGGCTAATGATGACGATTAGGGCTTAATACCCTCAGATGTCGGGCTGGTGGTGATGATGATGTGGGGCTTAATCAGTCAGTAATGTCCTCAGATGTCGGGCTGACATTTTAGGGACAAGATGCACAGGTAGTAGAGATGATGATGTGGGGATTAGTGCGTAATGTCCTCAGATGTCGGGCTGACATTTTAGGGACAAGATGCACAGGTAGTAGTGATGATGATGTGGGGTTTAATAATGTCCTCAGATGTCGGGCTGACATTTTAGAGACAAGATGCACAGGTAGTAGAGATGATGATGTGGGGCTTAATCAGTGAATAATGTCCTCAGATGTCGGGCTGACATTTAGGGACAAGATGCACAGGTAGCAGAGATGATGATGTGGGGCTTAATCAGTCCGTAATGTCCTCAGATGTCGGGCTGACCTTTTAGGGACAAGACGCGCAGGTAAAAGCCGACGTATAGCCTATACAACCCCTGGTTCGGGTGCCGGCTAGATTACCTAACGGCAGACTGCACGTGGCGGTGCTATATAAACAAGCCAGTCGTGGGTAATTCTGGTTCCTTCTGCCTGGCCGAGCGACATCACACGCCCGCCTTCCTCAGAGAGGCTAGGGCCTGGGAGGTGCGGGAAGCAATAAACATGGAGAGAGCTAGGAACCGCTTGTCAGTGACGCTCTCACTACAGGCGAATATCAACAAAGGCCGATTACCTCACTGAGCCAGAAGTGTCAGCAGTGCATGCAGCTTTGTTGCTGCAGCCGTCGAGAGCGTGGAGGGGTGGAGAGGGGTGGGGGGGAGGGGGGGGGCTGAGTGTGTGTGGAGGGGGCGGGGTGGAGGGGGGGGGTGGGGGGGGGGGGGGGGGGGTCAGTGTTTCAGTAGTCTTCCTGCATCCCAACTACACTCACTGGTTTAAGACATCTTCCCTCCGACCATTGCCAGAGCTATTGGTTACTCCGCCACAG
>JABMCL010002934.1:490000-492500 GCA_018857735.1 Alviniconcha marisindica
CACCTCAAAGGCCCGTACCAATCCAACTACAAAGCCCACCCCAATATCACCTCGGCAAAGGCCCGTACCAATCCAACTACAAAGCCAGCCCCAATCTCACCCCAAAGGCCCATCCCAATCCCACTACAAAGCCAACCCAATCTCACCTCAAAGGCCCGTCCCAATCCCACTACAAAGCCCGCCCAATCTCACCCCAAAGGCCCGTCCCAATCCCACTACAAATCCCCCCCCAATCTCACCCCAAAGGCCCGTCCCAATCCCACTACAAAGCCCGCCCCAATCTCACCTAAAAGGGCCCGTCCCAATCCCACTACAAATCCCGCCCAATCTCACCCCAAAGGCCCGTCCCAATCCCACTACAAAGCCCGCCCCAATCTCACCTCAAAGGCCCTCCCAATCCCACTACAAAGCCCGCCCCAATCTCACCTCAAAGGCCCTCCCAATCCCACTACAAAGCCCGCCCCTTTTTCCCCCCAAAAAGGCCCCCCCAACCCATACAAATTTGCAGGCACTGCGCGGAGCCCGTCCGGGGAACAATCTATTATGTCATTCCCTGCTGCAGGACCATTGAAGCCGGGCCTGCGGGTTGCCAGAAAGGAGGGAATGAAACTATAAATCGCCTCTTTCCCGTTGGCTTTGCACCCAACTCGCCCTGCTGAGGCAGGAGAGAAGCTCAAGCTGCAGCCTCTTCACGACCCAGCCACACGTGGTGACAGCACGGTGTGTGTGTGTGGGTGTGGGGGTGGGGGTGTGTGTGTGTGTGTGTGTGTGTGTGTGTGTGTGTGGGTGTGTGTGTGTGTGTGTGTGTGTGTGTGGGTGTGTGTGTGTGTGGTGTGTGTGGGGTGTGTGTGTGTGTGGTGTGTGTGTGTGTGGTGTTTGTGGTTTGTGTGTATTTTGTGTGTGTGTGTGTGTGTGTGTGTGGTGTGTGTGTGTGTGGTGTGTGGGGGTGTGTTTGTGGGTTTTTGTGTATGGTGTGTGGTGTGTGTGTGTGTGTACGTGTGTGTGTGATTGAATGTGGCTGTGGTTGGATTTTGTGGGTTGTGTATGTGTGTGTGGTGTGGGTGTGTGTGTGTGTGTGTGTGTGTGTGTGTGTGTGTGTGTGTGTGTGTGTGTGTGTGTGTGTGTGTGTGTGTGTGTGTGTGTGTGTGTGTGTGTGTTTTGTGTGGTGTGTGTGTGTGTGTGGTGTGTGGGGTTGTGTGTGTGTGTGTGTGTGTGTGTGTGTGTGTGTGTGTGTGTGTGTGTGTGTGTGTGTGTGTGTGTGTGTGTGTGTGTGTGTTTGTTTGTGTTTGTGGGTGTGTGCGTGTGTGTGTGGGGGTTTGGGGGTGTGTGTGTGTGTGTGTGTGTGTGTGTGTGTGTGCCTGGGGTGTGTGTGTGTGTGTGTGTTGTGTGTGTGGTGTGTGTGTGTGTGTGTGTGTTCTGTGTTTAACCGCTTCACTGCCGCAGCCTGTAAAATTTCCGGCTTGAAAAATGCTCACATACACGCCTGCAAACAGTATATCTGATATTCCTATAACAAATCTGTTTTCAAAACTGTGCATTTTGATAGAAATCCCACCACGTGCGTGCAAAGGAGGAAAAAAAGCCTTAAACATTTCAGGTTTGGCATTTTATGGGTAGTTTTTTGAGTGACGGCATGACAAGCACAGCAGTGAAAGGGTTAAGTCCTTTCTGTATAGCCCAACCCCGTGAGATTTAGCACCCAGTCAATGAGCATGGCCATATCAGATCAAAACACAAACCATTCAATCTCAGTCATTGCCTAATTCACTGCTCGCCGTGTCATACGTCACTTGATGTCTGAAGAGGATCCGCAGAAAAATGAAAGTGAATGAACCGTTGAGTGGCAGAAACCGGAAGAGGAACATTCCTGGCAGCAGGTGAAGCAAATGAGGCTATATTCTGACCTACCTCAGGCTCGCGATCACCAAGCTTTGAAAGAGAGAGCCTTTGGGAGCCCTTGGTTCGAGGAGGAGGGGACTTAAAATGTTTCTGTCCACGGAGACGACAGCGAGTGCACACACATACTGAAGAGTTTTCGGAGAACACTTCTGAGCTCCTCAGTGGCAGCTAATGTTCACGTTGTTTTTATTACTGGCTTCTCACTGCCTTTGGCCTGAACGTTAATTGGGGCTAAAGCAAAACTCCGATGTTTAAGATCCCGCATCTCAGGATTTACTGCAATTAAGTATAAGCTGTGTGGTAATCATTCTATTGCGTGTGTGTGTGTGTGTGTGTGTGTGTGTGTGTGTGTGTGTGTGTGTGTGTGTGTGTGTGTATGTGTGTGTGTGTGTGTGTGTGTGTGTGTGTGTGTGTTGTGTGTGTGGTGTGTGCGTGTGTGCTGGTGTGTGTGTGTGTGTGTGTGGTGTGTGGGTGTGTGTGTGTGGTGTGTGTGTGTGTATGCTGTGTGTGTGTGTGTGTGTTTGTGTGGTGTGCGTGCGTGTGGTGTGTGCGTGGTGCGTGCGTGTGCGTGCGTGCGTGGTGTGGTGCGTGCGTGGTGCGT
>JABMCL010002934.1:495000-500000 GCA_018857735.1 Alviniconcha marisindica
AGAGTAATTTTGTATATATATATATTTATTTTGTTTATGCGAAGGTAATGGAGTAATAGCTTCATGAAGGAACTGTGGAGTCTCTCTCTCCTCTCTCTCTCTCTCTCTCTCTCTCTCTCTCTCTCTCTCTCTCTCTCTCTGATCTTTACAAATAGTAGTCTCATTCTCCAGTCCGTGATACAATGCCTCAACAATTATTTACCGTTGTTGTTGTTGTTGTTGTTGTTGTTGTTGTGGCACCAGTAATACGAGGTTTCATTTTAATTGCACACACTGCCATAATATCGATAGAATTTTAGCGCATATAACTATACATTTGCTGTCAGTTATTTGCAGTTGGTGAACAAGTCCATTGGACCGTGTGACATCCGGCGCTATAGACCAACATTACTTGCTGTCAGTTATTTGCACTTTGAGAACAGTTAAGGCCATTGAACCGTCTAACACCTGGCACTATAACCATGCACGCTCCTTTAGTCAGGAGTTACAGGTGTGGATATCGGTGAGCCGTGTCGAACACGGCCCTGACTTCATTGCTTGTGATTTTAGGGTGACTGCATGAAGAGCTTCCGGCCCATCGGTGCGAATGCTCTGAGGATTCCCAGTCAGTTGATTTAATGATGCATGCCATTACTGGATGAGCACGCAGCACTCCCTCCCCACCGACCCATCAATTCCTCTTCGAGCTCAATAAAATAATATTGACTCACACGTAGGTGTACTACACGCTAACACATCTATCTATCTAACAAACGTCAGGAGTTAAAAGTCACGCACGGGCATATGCTATACAGCTCAGTTTGTCTGTCTGGGACTAGTTGATAGGTTTTGACTGAACCTAAACTACAGTCCTTGTGAAATAAAGTTTTTTAGTTGTGTCTGTCTCTCTGCCTACCCACCATCCTTTCCCATCTCTCTCTCTCTCTCTCTCTCTCTCTCTCTCTCTCTCTCTCTCTCTCTCTCTCTCTCCAACTCACTGTACCCCTCTCACTAGACACCAAACTCTACAGAGAACAAAGTAACGCCAAGCAGTCCAGCTAGACACCAAACTCTGAGGCAGGAAGGAGGAACAAGAGAAAACGGCCATACTTATCTTGCAGACTGGACCCTCAGTGTAGCTGCGACCAAGATGTTTATGTCTGCCTCTGTTTCGGTACCCCCCTCTCTGTCTGTTTGCCTGTCTATCTCTCTGTATCTGTGTCTGTCTGTCTGTCTCTGTATCCGTGTCTGTGTCTCTGTCTGTCTGTCTGTCTGTCTCTGTTTCTGTGTCTCTGTCTCTGTCTGTCTCTCTGTCTCTCTGTGTCTCTGTCTCTGTCTCTCTCTCACTGTCTCTGTCTCTCTCTCTCTCTCGCTGTAACATTTATATTGAAAATGAAGTGCACTTTGTATTGTATTGCCCTGGCCTTGATGATCTCAGACGTGGGTACATTCAACCAAAGTATTTCGGTTTTGCAAGTGATTTCTGTTTGTGACTGCTTTTGTCGTCACCGAATGAAAGAACGCTTCAAAATTTAGCCCTGTACCTTTACAAATCCTTCAACAGACGGAAAGTAACCATGTCCTGATCTTCTACATTATGTTTATGCTGGACCTATCATTTTGTAGCTGCCTAGTACTTTGTATTTTGTGTAGGTAATTGCACTTGATCTACGACTCCGAGGGGTATGTTTATACAACGCGATGATGGAGAAATGGTGCGCAAAGTGAACTATTAGCTGTGCAATTTCCCCCGCCTCCCCGACGCCCCCCCCCCCCAACCCCCTTCAATATGGGCTATGATCTAAATGAATAAAACATTTCATTCGTTCGTCCCTTCGGTCTCTCTGTCTCTGTCTCTCTGTCTGTCTGTTTGTCTGTCTGTTTGTCTGCCTGCCTGTGTCTCTCTCTGTCTCCTCTGTCTGTCTCTGTTTCTGTGTGTGTGTGTGTGTGTGTGTGTCTCTCTCTCTCTCTCTCTCTCTCTCTCTCTCTCTCTCTCTCTCTCTCTCTCTCTCTCTCTCAGATTTGGACAGTGATGTAAACTGTATCACTTCTTTGGCGGTGAGTCTTGATTAACCTCTGGTTTTTGTCTGTGCATGGTTACACACACACACACACACACACACACACACACAACACACACACACACGCACGCACGCACGCACGCACGCACGCACGCACCCACCCCCCCCCCCCCCCCCCCCACACACACACACCTTGATCATACAATGCGTACCATCTCTTGGAAGGAAGAAATGTCCCTAAACTAACGTACCTGCCTTGATCACCTTTACCTGTTCCATCAGACGTCCGAAGCTCTTGGCGTCACCTCATGAAAGATTCAGATGTTACGACTTCCCAGCACTAATTCATTCCGCCAGCTCATGCAGCCAGGCAATGATGGAGCTTAACACTCTGCAGCTGAATGCCGGAGTCAGCACACCGACATAGAAATCACATCCCCGTACCCCTTCCCTACCCCACTACCCCACCTCCCCTTCTTTCCAGAACCTAGAACTATATCAAATGTTCCCTCTTTTAACCTTTTCATTGCCATGATATGTCACTTGAGAACGACCAATCAAAGTGCAAAATTTTAAATTTTAAACCTTGTTTTTCTGACATAACCGTAACGGTCGACACCAAACACCAAGTTACTTACTTCTTTTTTGTTTTTTTGTTTTTTGTTTTTGTTTTTTACCTTAGCATCCGTAGGGATTTTCATCAAAACTGATGATAGTGAAGTTGCTTTGTTACAGGACAGGGCCTGGAAATACACTGCTTTGTAGGCGTGTGCATGCACTTTTCAGCCCGGATATTTTAAAGGATGGGGCAGTGAAGGGGTTAATGGAGAAAGCAGCAGCGAAGACGCAAGTTAGTTTAGCCTGAAAACGTGAAAGTCAGCAATGTGCACGTATTTTCATGTGCATGCTTCATTTCGTTCTCCTAGAACTTCTCTCTCTCTCTCTCTCTCTCTCTCTCTCTCTCTCTCTCTCTCTCATCCCTCTCTCTCTCATCTCCTCTTTCTCTCTCTCCTTCTCTCTCTCTCTTCAGATTGGACAGTGATGTAAATTGTATATCTTTGGCGTGAGTCTTGATTAACCTCTGGTTTGTCTGCATGGCACACACACACACACACACACACACACACACACACACACACACACACACACACACGCACGGACGCCCCCCCCCCCCCCCCCACACACACACACACCTTGATCATACAATGCGTACCATCTCTTGGAAGGAAGAAATGTCCCTAAACTAACGTACCTGCCTTGATCACCTTTACCTGTTCCATCAGACGTCCGAAGCTCTTGGCGTCACCTCATGAAAGATTCAGATGTTACGACTTCCCAGCACTAATTCATTCCGCCAGCTCATGCAGCCAGGCAATGATGGAGCTTAACACTCTGCAGCTGAATGCCGGAGTCAGCACACCGACATAGAAATCACATCCCCGTACCCCTTCCCTACCCCACTACCCCACCTCCCCTTCTTTCCAGAACCTAGAACTATATCAAATGTTCCCTCTTTTAACCTTTTCATTGCCATGATATGTCACTTGAGAACGACCAATCAAAGTGCAAAATTTTAAATTTTTAAACCTTGTTTTTCTGACATAACCGTAACGGTCGACACCAAACACCAAGTTACTTACTTCTTTTTTGTTTTTTTGTTTTTTGTTTTTGTTTTTTACCTTAGCATCCGTAGGGATTTTCATCAAAACTGATGATAGTGAAGTTGCTTTGTTACAGGACAGGGCCTGGAAATACATGCTTTGTAGGCGTGTGCATGCACTTTTCAGCCCGGATATTTTAAAGGATGGGGCAGTGAAGGGGTTAATGGAGAAAGCAGCAGCGAAGACGCAAGTTAGTTTAGCCTGAAAACGTGAAAGTCAGCAATGTGCACGTATTTTCATGTGCATGCTTCAATTCGTTCTCCTAGAACTTTCTCTCTCTCTCTCTCTCTCTCTCTCTCTCTCTCTCTCTCTCTCTCTCTCTCTCTCTCTCTCTCTCTCTCTCTCTCTCTCTCTCAGATTTGGACAGTGATGTAAATTGTATCACTTCTTTGGCGGTGAGTCTTGATTAACCTCTGGTTTTGTCTGTGCATGGTTACACACACACACACACACACACACACACCACGACACACACACACACACACACACACACACATCACAGACAGCACGCACCACACACACGCCTCTCACCTTTACCTGTTCCATCAGACGTCCAACTCTTGCGTAAACCTCATGAAAGATTCAGATGTTACGACTTCCCAGCACTAATTCATTCCGCCAGCTCATGCAGCCAGGCAATGATGGAGCTTAACACTCTGCAGCTGAATGCCGGAGTCAGCACACCGACATAGAAATCACATCCCCGTACCCCTTCCCTACCCCACTACCCCACCTCTTCTTTCCAGAACCTAGAACTATATCAAATGTTCCCTCTTTTAACCTTTTCATTGCCATGATATGTCACTTGAGAACGACCAATCAAAGTGCGAAATTTTAAATTTTTAAACCTTGTTTTCCTGATATAACCGTAATGGGGCAGTGAAGGGGTTAATGGAGAAAGCAGCAGCGAATACGCAAGTTAGTTTAGCGTGAAAACGTCAAAGTCAACAATGTGCACGTATTTTCATATGCATGCTTCATTTCGTTCTTCTAGAGCCTGTCAATATATTACACAAAAAGACGTGGGGTTTGTTGTTGCTGGTGGTGATGGTGGCGGTCGTGGTGGGGTTGTGTTTTGTTTGTTGTTCGTTTGTTTCTTTGTTTTGCTTCGAATTTGAGACCCTCGGTAGCGTGCAGCCTTTCGGTTCGCTCTGCACCAGAAAAAGCAGAAAGAGGTTGCTGACCACTTCCTTCAAACACACTCCAACTTCCTCCCTGACACCACCAAATTATCTCACCTCTTTGTGTGTGTGTGTGTGTGTGTGTGTGTGTGTGTGTGTGTGTGTGTGTGTGTGTGTGTGTGTGTGTGTGTGTGTGTGTGTGCGTTTCTGTGTCTGTG
>JABMCL010002934.1:505000-510000 GCA_018857735.1 Alviniconcha marisindica
ACACACACACACACACACACACACACACACACACACACACACACACACACACACACACACACACACACACACCACACACACAACCACACCACACACACACACCACACACACACACACACACACACACACACACACAACCACACACACACACACACACACACACACACACACGCGCGGCAACACAACACAACACAACACACACACACACACACACACACACACACACACACACACACACACACACACACACACACACAAATTCCCAAATCTCTCGATCTCTTTCCATGGTTCTAGACCGTTGCCACAATTGCCAGGTCAGTTTACTTACGTTCCACAACTCCTCCAGGGGTAGCAGCTATGTGTCCTGGACACCGGGGCCACTGCCGCCGGCTTCGTTTCATCAGTTTAACGTCCTGTGTTCCGCTGTTCGTGGACATAGCTGGAGACCGTAGTAAGCCAGTCCGTTCGTTAAGCCGAAGCTACACGATGCTTTCGATTTTGTCGTGCAGTTGAAATCGCAGAGAGTGGCACGTCCTCTGATTGTTCGTCTGCAGGCCGAATGCACGTCGCGGAATTTCACAGCATGTTCTATTTCGGCGAGGGAATCACGAGTGGAAAGCACGTGGCACAGACTGCAGACCAATCAGCGCAGACTGGTGAAAAGGTCGACTGAAAGAAAGTCAAAACAAAATGGCGAACTCTTCGATTCGAATGAGTCTTCTGTTCTTTCGTTTGATTTTGATACGTAAATTCAAATCACACTGCGACAGCAGCAACAAGGAGACCATGTTTATATATCCTCGCTGTCTGAGCGTGAATCCATCACCATAAAGGATACTGTTTTATCCATCTGGGGAGAAATAACTTCGGATCGAAGTGGCGGCCTTTCCGTTTGATTTGGCGTAAACACCCGGTCAGTCGAGTGCCTCGTGAGTTCAAGTAAAGTCTTCAGTGCGGTTGGTAATGGTTACGTCCATAGTTTTGAAGTTTGACAAGCTGCATCAAGCTTACAGACCAAGTCGGACCCGCTGAACCTTAAAGTGTGACGTGTGATTAACACTGCTTGGAGGAGGGGGGGGGGGGAGAGAGAGAGAGACAGACAGACAGACAGACAAACACACAGACACACAAACAGAAGGAGAGAGACAGAGACAGACGGAGAGAGACAGAGAGAGAATCAGAGAGAGACAGACAGACAGACAGAGACACTGACAGACAGAGACAGAGACACTGACAGACAGAGACAGAGACACTGACAGAGACAGAGACACTGACAGACAGAGACACTGACAGAGACAGAAACACTGACAGAGAGAGACAGAGACACTGACAGAGACAGAGACATTGACAGACAGAGACAGAGACACTGACAGACAGAGACAGAGACACTGACAGACAGAGACACAGACAGACAGAGACAGAGACACTGACAGAGACAGAGACACTGACAGAGACAGAGACACTGACAGACAGAGACAGAGACACTGACAGACAGAGACAGAGACACTGACAGACAGACAGAGACAGAGAGACTGTGAGCACACGCGAAACGGACTCGAACCTGCCTACAGCCTATACGCTACATCAGTTTGCCAGCCTGCCAGCTCTCCTGGTGGTGCTAGCTAGCTCCTTGGCCACTGGGCCAAGCCGGCCAGACACGAAGCCAGAGTTGAAGTCATAGAGGCGGAAGGCAATCATGGGAATTGGCAGGTAATAGAACCGCTGTCAGGAAGATGGGGAGACAAAGTAAAGCTGCTCTCTGATTGAACAGTGGGCAGCTACCCTGTCTCCCGGACACTCTCACTGTTGTGGGCGGGAGGGTGGGGGGGGGAGAGGAGGGCGTGGTGGGTGGAATCTGGGGGGGGGGGAGGGGAAGGAGGAAGCAATTGGGGGGAAGGGAGGAGTGGTTTCTCGAGCGACGGAATACGATGCTGTCCTTTGAACATGAACACTGTCATTGGCAGGAAAGGAGGGGGGAGGGTCGGAGCCGGTGGGGGTGGGGGGGTGGGGGGGTCGAGCGGGTACGGGGGGTGGGGGTGGGGGGTATGGCGGAGGGGGGGCGGGAGGGGCGGTAATTGGTGTAGTTGGGGACGGTATGTATAGAGAGTTTTCCATCTCCCGCCTCTTCCTCCCCTCGATACTAGTATTTGTCAGTGCATACGTTCATGTCCTGGTCTTGGAATTTTGCTTTTAAATCGTTTCTTGCGTCACTGACCCCACAGGACAAAGTATCAGCTCAGTGGAAATTTATTATTCATTAGGCGGGATTAGGGGGTTGGTTAGGCGAGATTAATTTACAACTGTTGCAGCTTATTTCTCAAGGCTGAGGAGCATAAGTGTTACAGGAACGTGCACTGACCACACATTCAGCCACCATGGGCGTGTAGACATCATCAGACACAGACTCTTAGTTGTAAAAACCTTCAGTGGTTGCCAGTGCAATCAAGTATTGATTACATAATTTAGGCAAAATATCGCCTCTGCCTGTGCTTCAACTTTTCACTCTTTTTTCCCCATCTCGCCCAGCTTCTGAATGTGTACACCCCTTCCAGGCATCTCCGTTCATCATCAGACATTGGCACATACTCTCCGCACTCTTCTTTTCGAAACTATTTCATCATTCATTTTAATCAGATATCTTTGTTCCTTCGCGAGGGCCAGATTGAGCGAAATTCATTCATTTACCATATATAAAGCCTGCCCCTCCAAATCTGCTCCTGCTACTAAAGCTTGTGTTACAGTCGTCTTTTCGAGTCTGCTTATTTCAGATCTTTTACCCTTGCTTGTTGGGGTCCATCCACAAGAGATAGCTTTGCACATAGTCGCTGGTTGTGTGTGTGTGTGTGTGTGTGTGTGTGTGTGCGTGCGTGCGTGCGTGCGTGCGTGTGTGTTTATGTGTGTGTGTGCATGCGTGGGCGCGTGTGTATATGTGCTCGTGTGCGTGAGTGCGTGCTTGCATGCGTGTGCGTGGGCGTGTGTGTGTGTGTGTGTGTGTGTGTGTGTGTGTGTGTGTGTTGTGAGAGAGAGAGAAAGAGAGAGAGAGAGAGAGAGGAGAGAGAGAGAGAGAGAGAGAGTGTGTGTGTGTGTGTGTGTGTGTGCGTGTGTGTGTGTGTGCTGCTCCAACGATAACCTCTGTGGCAGTTGGTAAATGTGAATGACGAAAATGCACCCGGAATAATTTCACCTGAGCCAGCTAGGACTTGAAAGCGTGTGAGTGCAAGTATTGCCATTACTCTCATAATTTATGAACACGTATTTTTGGCTTACATTTATGTTATTTTAACATCAGTCCATTGTCTCCCGCACCCCTTTTCTCTCCCCCCCCCCCCCTCCCACCCCCCCCCCCCCCCCCCCCCCCCCCCCCGCCTTCCCCCACCGTCCGTTTAATACCGTATTTTCGTGTGAGCATAAATGAACTTATTTAGCTACCACCACCACCACCAAGACCAGTAATAACATTATTTGTATGTGTCGTTGGAGCTGATTCGAGCAACGATGTTTACGACTCAAAAACAAAACAAAAAACAACAACAACAAAAAAAACACGAGAAAAAAGTTTAAAAGATAAAAGGTCAGTAGGATGCTTGCTGACCTAGAAACCAGAGTGGTATCCATCCATGCTTACGTCAGTCGGGTATTTCTGACTAACAACGTCCTTCCTTTGTCGCACTTTCTGAATTTATTCAACAAGGAAGTTATGGTTTCCGGCGAGCTGCTGATACTGTAACATTCAGTAATGTTATTGTTGGTCGCCCTGAGATATAACACTGAATATACTCTCTTTGGTCTAAACCGCTGCACCCTCCTTCTTCTTCCCTTCTTCCTGTCAAGAACAGGGCGATGTCAGAGCGTTGCAAGTCCTAAGTCAGTAAACATGGTGCTTAACGTGCACAGAAACCATGAGGCTTATTAGGGACGGGGAGAAGGAGGGAAGGGGTTATGGAGGTGGGGGGGGGGGGAGGGAGATTATATACCTATCGCTACACTGTCACTACCAAAATGACTCCTGCATTAAGATGGGCAGCTATGAGAGCCATTTTAATGTTTAAGTTGGAAGTGATGGACAAAGTCACGGGACAGTGTCCACAAACCACAACCTTTTCGAAGAGAAAATAGAGCTGAAGCGGTATCGAACAAAAGTCCTTCCGCTTACCAGCCTAACGCCTTACCGCGAGGCCAAACCGGCTCACGTTGGAAGTCCTAGGTAGGTAGTGTTGCTTAATGTCCTCAGATGTCAGATGACATATTATAGGGACAAGTTGTGACCAATGCCGAAGCATGGTTCAATATAGCTTTACGTCCACGGAAACCAGAAGGCTCGTTAGGACGGACAGCCCAGGACGGCCACCTCGACTCTCACACAGCTCCTGAACTATGAATTGGAAGTCCTTTTTGCTTTCTTGGTGCTTTACGTCCACGGAGGCGAGATGGCCTATTAGGGACGGGGACAGAGTGGGAAGGGGACGACAGAGTGAAGGCTCGACCGCGGAAACCGCCCGAAAAGACCGGAGAGACCGTGGACCGCCGCCAGAACAATGGAAGTGTTAAGGCGGTGTCCCCTCGCCATTGCCCAGCGACTTGTGCACTGCGCAATTGCTGTTTCAACTGCTGTGCTTGGGCAGAGTCACAAAGACAATGTCCGTTGCACTGCTGTTGACGAACAACTTGGACAACTGCAGCAAAGGAAGTCCAGCTTTCTTAGCCCAGCTCCACCTCCCTACTCATGATCTCTTCTGGGCTAAGTTGAGGGTCCAGCTCCACCTCCCTCCTCTAAGATCTCTTGATCTTTTGATCTCGCCTGGAACCCTGCGGAAGTCCTGTAGTGATGTGTGTTTGTAAAGTGGTCACGGTCAGTGCCTTGGCTGGGTCATTAACCCATTTATACCCACCGTCCCATATTCAGGACGCGTAGCTGCTTTGTTATCTGAGTGTCATTTTGGCATCCTGCTGACATGGACCTCCGAAGAGGGACTTCCTTTATTCAAAGAGGAGGTTGCTGA
>JABMCL010002934.1:515000-517500 GCA_018857735.1 Alviniconcha marisindica
TGTGTGTGTGCAAAACGCTTGTGTGAGAGCGAGAGCTCTCGCATTTGTGCCACAGAGAGAGAGAGAGAGAGAGAGAGAGAGAGAGAGAGAGAGAGAGAGAGAGAGAGAGAGAGAGAGAGAAAGAGAGAGAGAGTAAAAATAACTCGACCGGTGAAACTTGGCGTCACTACTCTGACTATCAAACAAGCAATGACGTATGACGTTGACGTCACGCTGTTGTGCACTAGCCGGTGACGTAAATGGCAGGCTTATAGACACGCGTAGAAGCAAGACCCTCGACTTTGCTAATGAATACCGCACCTCCAGATCCGTGTCTACAAGTTCTTTTTTCAAATCGTGGACGTACCTTAGGTGAGCTGCGTTTACCTTGTGTCTATTCGCATGCCGTATGAGAGTTACTGCTGGCGACTCGGGTTTTTGTTGTCGTCGTTGTGTGACGTCTGTCAAACGCTAATAAATTCCTTTTCTCAAGACTCCCGTTCTTTCGCAAGCAGTAGATCTAGAGTGTTCCGGATTGCCAGTCGGTCACCTAGTATCCGAGCCGTTTCAGCCAATCAGAAGGTCACAAAATGCAATAAACTTCCGCCTGAAAATCTCGAGGATTGGTCGCCATGTTTTCTTGTGAGCGGTAAGGCGTTAGGTTGGTAAGCAGAGGGACCTCGGTTCCAATCCACTTCGGCTCTCCTTTCTCTTCAAAAATTGAAGCTGCTTTCGGACAGTTTTCTAAATTTAGTTCAAACCGCGTAGGGTGGAGATGGACTGAGTGTTTTAAGTGCGGGAAAATCGACACACCAGTTGATATGGTTTGCCATTTAGAAAACTGCCCCTCAAACACCGGTCGTACTTCTGATACAGCAGTTTATAACAGAGTAACAGTGGAAGGATCCTACATGATGATTTGATGATTTTTCCTTTAAAAAAAAAAAGAGGGGGGGGGGGGAGAGAGAGAGAGAGAGAGAGTCAATATGGATACTGGAATGCGCTTGACTCAGCAAGGATGAGACGATTAGAACTGACAGTACAGGAAAGAGGAGGAGGATACTTTAATGGAATATGAAAGTATCAGGTAGATACGGTTATTCGTTCGTAGTTCACAGCTCGGCTATCATCAATAATGGTACACAATCCTTTCGAAGATCCGCTCAAAACTGCAGCGGCAGCGTTACAAACTTGGTTGGCCTGGAAACAAAACCCCAGAGAACAACAACAGCAACCACAACAACAACAATACACTCATAGACACACACACACACACACACACACACACACACACACACACACACACACACACACACACACACACACACACACACACACACACATATGAACGCACGCACAACGCACACACACACACACACACACACACACACACACACACCACACCCCACACCACAACACATATGAACACCCCCACACACACACACACACACACAACACACACACACACACACACAACACACACACACACACACAAACAAACAACACACACACACACATAGACACGCACACAAACACACACACACACACACACACACACACACACACATTGTGATAGCTGGGTAATGGGGGGTGGGGGTAAGCAAAGGAAGCTTCACAGTGTGGGTAGGGGTTGGTGAGTTCGGTTTCGTTAAAGGCGACGAACGCATCTCTTTAAAACCGACCTCTATCGAATACATCTCTGCCACCTTCAGCTTACTGATAGCTTGATGCCGCTGTCGAAACGAACCTGAATTGGCTTAGAACACACACACACACACACACACACACACACACACACACACACACACACACACACACACACACACACACACACACACACACGCCACACACACACACACACACACACACACACACACACACACACACACACACACACACACACACACACACACACACACACACACACACACACACACGTACGCAAAAGGGGAATAGAATGGAGGAAAGGAAAGAGAAGGAATAGGCGAGGACCGCGTTGGTAGTTGAATGGGAGGGGACTGACGGTGATGGAGGGACGGTAGTCTGGGAAGGGGATGGGGAATTAGGGAAGGGAAGCCCTAATGAATATACGCGCTAGAGGGGTCACCACAGTAAATGAGAGAAAGAGCCAAGACACCTCCGTAGTCTACATGTCGCTGCCGCCTCCAGCCTCGCGTGTCGTCATGCACTAACGGTGAGAAAGACGCACCCTCTCGCAGACAAGGGGGCTGGAACGAGCTGGAGTGGAGGAGGTGAATCGGAGGTTAAGGAGAGAAGGACGGTGGGGGAGGGGGAGGGGTGGAAATTGGCGGGGTCGGGGGGGGGGAGGAAGGAGACAGAGGGAAGTGCTAGAGGGTCACCGTCAGAAACAAATGAGAGAGAGAGAGAGAGAGAGAGAGAGAGAGAGAGAGAGAGAGAGAGAGAGAGAGAGAGTCTGCCAGTACAACACTTTTTCACCTGGAAGTACAGCCTGGTTCGCCCGTAATACATTATAACTGACAGTGGGAGGGAAGGAGGTTTG
>JABMCL010002934.1:522500-527500 GCA_018857735.1 Alviniconcha marisindica
GACTTCACTCTTGAACACAGTGCACAGACTGGAAAACTGGTGCTCATCTCTTCAAGCAGCGAACGACCAACTCCAACAAGATGTAAGGTACCTGTCTCAAAAGTGTGAACTGTTTGACGGTCAGTGCGCGAACTTGTATGACTGGAAAGACCATTTTGTGAAAATTTGCCTGAACATTGACAAAGAAATGGAAAAGGGTTGGAGTCGTTTTCCCGCAGGAACAACTTCGTTTTTTTAACGTTTACGAAGGACCTAACGAAGAGAGCGCACTTGTGTCAGAAAGGTGGTTCAACTCCTGAACCGCTTTTATTCGAGCAGCAAAACCTGGACTGCTAGACGACGTTGAGCGTGCACACCGCACAGGGCCCAAGAACGACAACTACAACCGTCCCCGCCCCATCGTGGCACGACTGCACAGATGGCAGGACAAGCTCACCGTACTGCAGCAGAGAGACGCAAGAAAGGAGCTGGCAGACACCCTCAACATTCGTGTGGCTTCCGACCTGACCGGGCGACAAAGCGCTGTGCTTCGAGAGGAGAGGAGTGCAGGCAGACGAGCCTACTTCAGAAATGGTCGGCTTCACTACAACAACAGACCCCCTCCACGCAACAGGAGAACCCCAACCCGCAGACCCGACAGCCCTAGCGCCGAGAACACAGAGAGAGCCACCGCTCAGCCGTCTCTCCCACCTACGACACGAGCGCATTCCCGCCTCTCCCGAGACGGCGGGCTCAAGAAGAGGACCTGCGACCATCCTCCATCAAAGAGGGAACAACGACCACGACTCACTGCTGACGTCATACCCACTCCACCCCGCATTCCTGTCCCCCGAGTCTCCTCGTCAAGCTGGTCCAGTCTCCCACCCCTCCGGATACGTCAGAGAGCCCGAGGCAGCCCCTCACCACCTCGAGGCAGACTCCCACTCTCGTCAGCACGAGACCTTCTCTCTTCAGCCTGAAACTGTTGTAGTATGCAGTCTCACAAGTATACACTCGTCAGACAGAGACCGCCCCTCGCCATCCCGAGACCGCCCCTCGCCACCCTGGTCCTTCACCCACCTCTCGTCAGCCAGGGTCCACCTCTCGTCATCCCGAGCTTGCTTCTCGTCAGTCAGAGGCTGTCTCGCTGTCAGAGACCGCCCCAGGACAGTCCGAGACTGTCTACCATCAGCCTGAGACTGTCTCTCGTCAACCACAGACCCCCTCCCGCGAAGCCGTACCCGCACCCCATCAGCCCGACACCTCCCCTCTTCAGCCCGAGACCGCCCCTCGTCAGCCCGAGACCGCCCCTCGTCAGCCCGAGACCGCCCCATGTCAGCTCGAGACCGCCCGTCGTCAGCCCAAGACCGATTCTCGACAGCCCGAGACCACCCGTCGACAGCCCGAGACCACCCTTCTTCAGCCCGCAACCGCCCGTTGTCAGCCCAAGACCGCCCCTCGTCAGCCCGAGACCGCCCGCTGTCAGCCCGAGACCGACCCTCGGCAGCCCGAGACCACCCGCCGACACCCCGAGACCGCTCGTCTCCAGCCCTCGGACCGCCCGTTGCCAGCCTGAGACCGACCCTCGCCAGCCCGAGACCGTTCTCCAGCGGTCAGAGTCCTCTCTTCGACAACTCGAGCTCTCCTTGAGCTGGCCGGCTGTCGCTGCTGACCAGCCCGACCCAGTCTCCTGCCAACCCCACGCTGGTGAGCGTCGAGCTGGCTCGGCCCAGTCTGACTCCAGCCCTGGTCAGCCAGATTCCACCCCCGGGCCAGTCTCTCTCTGCCCGTGACCAGTCGTACTCTAGCCACAGTGAGAGTAACCACTGCGAGAGTCCGCCCATGTACCTGACTGGGAGACCCTCGACCAGATATTCGACCCCCTGCAACAACTCCGGACTCGGACTTAAGCCCAACCCCCATCAACAGAGAGGTGTTGTCCAGAGCCTTTTATCAGACGATATGAACGATGTCGAGTCCCCAGTCCAAACATTAAAGAAAAAAGCGAAACAAACCGAACGGGAGTAGATGATCTAGAAGCGAGAGTGTTTCGTTTGAGGATGAAACCCAGAAGCGGGTCCCTCAGACACGCAGCAAGACTCTGAGTAGGCAAACACACCTTACAGACAGCTTTAGACGTTTAGGTCCCAAGAGGTCATCACGAGCAATGACGATTCAAAAGAGCCAACAGCTAGGGACTCGGCCCTGCCCATGTTACAGACAACAGTGCTCGAGCACCCCCAAAATCTCTTTTGTTCCTGACTTACAATTCGAAGGTCTTTCCACCATTTTACAACAGAGTGTTAGGTCCCTTATAATTGCTTACGATTTTATGCTCCTGACAAACATTTTTGGCTGACTTCCCCTCCCACCTGTTTCCTTTGTACACTGTCTTCATCTCTCCAGGTATAAAACTCACCGACGCTCCAACAGGGCGTCTCTCGGGTGGTGTTGCTTTACTGGTTAGGAAACAGTTTACTAGATTCATCAAGCAAATTCATGTAGAGTATGATTATTGTGTTGTACTTCAGCTTTCAAACGAATTACTTGGGCTAGGAAATTATTTACCCCCTTCAAATAGTATATATTACAAAGATTGTGAAATTGATAATGGAATGTCATTGGTTGAAAACTGTATCTTTGACATCATTGAACAACACGGTGAACTCTTTTTTTTTGGTGTTTGGTGACTTAAACGCAAGAACAGGAATTGCTAATCAAACGAATGTGTACTACCAGACAGTGTTTTAGATGTGGAAAATGATAATGAAGATGCACAGAATCAATATTGCAGACAGTCTAAAGATTTGCAGACAAATGACTTTGGCCGATACCTTCTGTGTATATGCGAACAATTTAATTTAGTGATTATGAATGGATGTTTGCCAGGAGACGAGGAGGGTAACTATACCTATATAGCATATAACGGTTCGAGTGTAATTGATTATAGTTTGCTTTCAAGATGCCTTGTTCACTTGGGAACCCGTCTAGCGGTGATTCCTAATATTTAATCAAAACATATGCCTGTAGAGCTAGAACTTGAACTTGTAGGTAATAATGATGTTTTTGTCGAACGACAGAGAAAAGTAAAAATACAAAAATACATATGGGACGCGAATAAAACGCAAGAGTATTACGACATGTTTTCTACAGAAGAAGTATCTGCGCTTTTTACACAGGCCACTGAACTTATTAATGATGATGTTGAAGCTGCTGTCAAAGTGTTTAACAGTGCTGTCAAACTCGCAGGAGACTGTATGAAAAGGACCGTTACAAGCGGTAATATTAGTGGAAAACCTTGGTTCGACCTTGAAGGCACCGTAAAACGTCGTGTCTTCCGTAAAGCGTTAAGAAAATTGAATGCAGTGAAAAGTGATTCCAATAGCAATGAATTCAGAATTAATTATACTGAAGAAAGAAGGGGAATACAAACAACTTCTGAAACAAAAAAGAGCTGTCCATAAGGAAAACATTATTAAAACACTTGAAGAAAACGCGAAAGATGCTAGAAAGGTTCTGGAGTACGATCAAATCCATAATGAAGAAAGAACAGCTCATCAATTCAGTTACGTCTCAAGAATGGGTTGATCACTTCAGTAAAGTTCTAGACTGTGAATCTCTCCCTGTAAGTGATAACAAAGTTGAGACTAATGATTTAGCAAGTACTTTTGGACCTGGGGAAGCTGTTGACATACTGGACGCTGTCATTGCTGTCTCAGAGGTACAGGCTGCAATTAAAGCGTGAAAGGACAACAAGGCTGCTGGCCCAGATGGACTAAGTAGCGAATTTTTCAGATATTCAGCCCCTTGTGTTTTACATTTCCTTGGCCGAATACTTCAATAAATTATTTAGTACAGGTACGTTTCCTTCTGAATGATCTGAATCGGTTATCCTTCCGATATACGAAAAGGGTGACTTTAATTCTCCCAATAATTATAGAGGAATATCATTGCTAAACGTGGGTGGTAAATTATATAGCTATATTTTAAATAAGCGTCTCACTCAATGGATTGAAGATAACAAAATGCTAAATGAAGCACAAGCAGGCTATGGGACAATCGACCATGTGTTCACGCTCTTGGCTTTGGTACAGAAACAACTCCTTAACCATGGGAAATTGTATGTTTGTTTTATTGATTTTAAGAAAGCGTTTGACTTAGTTGATAGGAATACTCTATGGTTAATTCTTAAGAAAAATGGCATCAGAGGCCAAATGTATAAAGCAGTCAAAAGTATGTATGAAGTTAAGGCCAGAGTTCGAGGAGGTGGTGATCTCACTGAAGCATTCATGTGTAGTCGAGGCCTCTAACAAGGGGACATCTGTAGCCCAATTTTGTTCTCCCTTATTATTAACAACTTGCCAACAAATTGTTCTAAAAGGCAAACACGGTATCTCACTATCACAAGATATTTTACAAATTTTGATTATGCTTTTTGCGTGATATGTTCTCCTAACACCATTGTTGGCCTCCAACAACAGCTCAATGTGCTAAGGGACACGGCAAAAAGATTACACCTTGTTGTTAACTTTGAAAAATCCCAAGTAGTCATTTTTAGAAACGGCGGATACATAGCTGCTGAGAGAAATGGTTTTATGACGGTATGAAACTGAAAATTGTTAACCACTACAAGTACTTAGGTATAACTATTTTCTACTGGCTTAACATTTTCGTATGCGCTTAAAGATATGTCTGACAGAGCCAGGAAAGGTTACTGGGTATTCTTAGGCTTCTGTGGAGGCTGGGAGAGCAATGTCCCAAGCTATTCTTTAAGCTGTTTGATTGCCAAATCCAACCAATGCTAACCTATGGGTCTGAGGTTTGGGGAATTATGGCTGACTATTGTATAATTGAAAGAGTACATCTATTTGCTATCAAATGATTCCTGAATGGTAAGCACAAGAACACCAAACGCACTAGTTTATGGGGAAATCGGTAGATATCCTCTTTATGTAAATACATACGCAAGATTATTAAATATTGGCTGAACCTTGTAAGAAAAGCCTGATAGCCCCTCCCTT
>JABMCL010002934.1:535000-547500 GCA_018857735.1 Alviniconcha marisindica
TGGGTGTATTCATGTGTAACAGATCGTAAACAGGCCCAAGATCCCCCAGGGTCTCTCCACACTCTTGTTTCGTCGGTGGAGTGAAGTTCCCTCAAGGGGAGGGGTCCGCGGTGGCTCACCGTAAGAAAAACGACCTGTTTCACAAAGACGTCACTTGTCTG
This sequence comes from Alviniconcha marisindica, assembly GCA_018857735.1. Taxonomy (NCBI): domain Eukaryota; kingdom Metazoa; phylum Mollusca; class Gastropoda; family Provannidae; genus Alviniconcha; species Alviniconcha marisindica. Next base: position 535,162 of record JABMCL010002934.1, read on the forward strand.
TAACAGCCTCTGGCTGGGTGTATTCATGTGTAACAGATCGTAAACAGGCCCAAGATCCCCCAGGGTCTCTCCACACTCTTGTTTCGTCGGTGGAGTGAAGTTCCCTCAAGGGGAGGGGTCCGCGGTGGCTCACCGTAAGAAAAACGACCTGTTTCACAAAGACGTCACTTGTCTGTAACAGCCTCTGGCTGGGTGTATTCATGTGTAACAGATCGTAAACAGGCCCAAGATCCCCCAGGGTCTCTCCACACTCTTGTTTCGTCGGTGGAGTGAAGTTCCCTCAAGGGGAGGGGTCCGCGTGGCTCACCGTAAGAAAAACGACCTGTTTCACAAAGACGTCACTTGTCTGTAACAGCCTCTGGCTGGGTGTATTCATGTGTAACAGATCGTAAACAGGCCCAAGATCCCCCAGGGTCTCTCCACACTCTTGTTTCGTCGGTGGAGTGAAGTTCCCTCAAGGGGAGGGGTCCGCGGTGGCTCACCGTAAGAAAAACGACCCGTTTCACAAAGACGTCACTTGTCTGTAACAGCCTCTGGCTGGGTGTATTCATGTGTAACAGATCGTAAACAGGCCCAAGATCCCCCAGGGTCTCTCCACACTCTTGTTTCGTCGGTGGAGTGAAGTTCCCTCAAGGGGAGGGGTCCGCGGTGGCTCACCGTAAGAAAAACGACCCGTTTCACAAAGACGTCACCTGTCTGTAACAGCCTCTGGCTGGGTGTAGTCATGTGTAACATGCTCACGATCCCGGAGGGTCTCTCCACACTTCCCGCCAGGGTAGGGGTCCGCGGTGATTCACCGGCAGAACAACGAGATGTTTCACAAAAAAATGCCACTTGTCTGTGTTGTTGGGGCTCAGACAGGGCGTTACAAATTACCTCCCCATCGAAAGGTATTCATCTGTCCAGGAGCAAAATACCTGTCAGTATTGGAAGGGTCCTAAGCAGGAGGGAGAGGGGGGTTCTGGTTTCCGTGGACGTAAAGATTTATTGCACCGTGCTTCGGCATTGGTCACAACTTGTCCCTAATATGTCAACTGACATCTGAGGACATAAAGCATCACTTCAACATCATTACTCTGTTTACCGCCCCTCAGCCAAACCCACAAGTTGTTATTGTCAACCCCCATGTCCTCCCTTTCGGCGGTGATGTAAGAGGATTATGTAGCTACAGGTGAAAATGTTCTATGCGGTGGCAATGTAGCTTTGTTTTAATGGGCTCTTTTAAAGTTGTTGAAAGCGTTTACATATAAATATCAGCACTGTCGTACATTATATATGAGAGATAAGAAAGGGCATTGAGCCACTTGGTTCTCCTTACGCTCTGAAATTTTAATATACGTTTTTATTAGCATTAGTGAGGGTGTGTTTTTTAATCTAAAATCATTGACTGACTCTGCTCGGTGTCTCCAAAATGTTCACCTGTGGATGAGATTTGTCAACGTACCTCGGGAGAAAAAAATGAAACGAGAATGACTGCTAGCGTTGTAAAACAAGATCCAAACATATAAAAGATTCTAAAGAACGCTTATTGATTATGACATAGACACACAATCTGCAAATGTTCGGCGTAATCCCCTTCGTCAAGCTACAAAATGACACTTAAACAACAGCTAATCGGTTAAAACACTGAAAAATGAGATTAGAAACGAAATAACTTATCTTCAGTTTGGTTGAGTTGTTGTTTTCTTCTGTGCCTGGGGAGAAAAAAGAAAGAAAAAACGAAGGAAACCCCCCCGAAAAGCATGTACTAACAATAGTATGACGATGCAGGTCTGTTGCCCATATTGACCCCTTCACTGACGTAGCCTGTAAAGTTTCCTGGCTGAAAGATGCACGGACGCGCCTCCAAACAGTGTATTTTCCGGTCCTATAACACATCTACTTTCAATGCTATGCGTTTTGATGAAAATCGTTTCACATGCCAGTGCAAAAAAGAAGACAAAGAAAAAAGCTTAAGGGTTTCAAATTTCGCACTTTTATGGATCGTTTTCAAATGACACCATGGCAGTGAAGGGGTTAAATAATATTGCACTGAATTGACTAACCAGGCCTGAATAAATATTTGATTTAAAAAGATTTAAGATACCCCCTAACACGGAATAATACTTTGCTAGGATCAAGAAAGAGGTTCCAATAACTACTCTCTTTTTTTTCGCAAATTATTCCGGTAATGAAACACCCTGACGATCCATCATTGAAAGGAATTGTGGTGATCAAATCACACGAAATTATGACCGAACGATTTGTAATTGGACAAGACAAAGCATGCAATTTGTTTTTTTGTCGAGCAACAGACATTTCTTGTGCATGAAATCAATATTAATAATAGAAAGAAAGAAAGGAGAGGGGGAAAAATGAGGAGGGGAGGGAGGGGGGGCGCAAACATTTTATTTGCATGCGTTGCATAATATTGCTTAGTCATGAAACAGAGCCCTGGAAGGGTAATCTTTCTTGTTTTATATTCTCATCAAATCGTCAGACAAAAAATTAACACTCTATACTTAGATATATATGTATACTGATATTCTCATCAAATCGTTTGCCAAAAAAATAACACTCTATACTTTGATATAGGTATACTTAGCATAATCAGTATCGATTAATCCTAGACATAGTTGCTAAAAACATCAATAACAACAGAAGAAGAAAAAAGGAATGCTAAGAAACCGTTTTATGCCTCAGGCTAAAATCTCCAATAGAAGAAAATAAGACATGCTCACGAAACCGTTTTGGTCAGACTTGTTCCCTCGAAAGTCCCACTTCCAGTCAAAGCGCAAACTTCCAGTGGCAGAACAAATAAGCGATGTAACGGCAGATGTGTTTTCCCGCTCGTAGAAAGGGACCCGGGTATTATGTCCGAGACAGTTCGCCTGTCGGAAGCTAGCGTCTGGACTGTCACTCTAGAGAGAGAGAGAGAGGGGGGGGGGGGGGGGGGGGAGAGAGAGGGGGAGGAGAGAGAGAGAGAGAGGAGGGAGAGAGAGACGAGGGAGAGAGAGGAGAGAGAGAGAGAGAGAGAGAGAGAGAGGGGGGAGAGAGGGAGAGAGAAAGGGAGAGAGAGAGGGAGGAAGAGAGAGGGAGGGAGAGAGAGGGAGAGAGAGAGAATCAGCAAAGGAGCTAATTAGCCCTCGAAGACGTCACATAAACACAACAACACGGTAACTCCTTCCTGGCATGAGAAAGGTACATAAACAATATACCGGAGGTGCATTCTCTAATCTCTAAGACTGAGCACGATAGAGTCTCTCTCTCTCTCTCTCTCTCTCTCTCTCTCTCTCTCTCTCTCTCTCTCTCTCACTCACTCACTCACTCACTCACTCACACACCACACACACACACACACACACACACACACACACACACACACACACACACACACCCTGTCTAGTTGTAACCAAATACATACATCCAAAGGCGCAGAAGACTTAGAAACCGTTCTATTGTTGTGAATATTCATTGTAGTAAGTGATACAAACATGAAATGAAAGAACATAATTGGGTAACGAAAGGTAGATGCATATCTGCCGCCACATAGGCTGGAAATTAAACACATGTACGAATTCTAGGACACGAGCAGCTCATCTGACCTTTATATTCCTCCATTATGTATCATTATAAAAATAAATCCCTCCGGAATATATCAATGTTCGGAAGTTGTTTTTCTCTTGTTTTTTACGTCCTTCCCAGTTGTGATTTAATGAGAGCACGAGCGTCACGATTTGCACTGTGTAAGACCCACGGGCGAAGTGTATAAGTGTATTCAAGCATCGCGTCGACTGCTGGCAGTCCTAACTCACATCTCTGCCGCAGCTGGTGACGTCGCAGCAACGCCGCAGCCTCAAACACGGACAGAGAACCGTCCGTTCTCCGTCGACGTGGAAGGGGGAAAAATAGGATTTGGAAGCGGCTGTAACGTAATTTACCGCGACAGAGGTGTGTGGAAGGTCAGAAGACTGGTAGTCGCTGCTTGGCGTGAGAATATGGGGAGGCTTAATTATTTTTGATACTCTCTCGTCTCCCACGGAGGGCTTAAGCAAGCTGGCAGGAGTCGACACTCCGCTTTTGGTAAATTGAGTTTCCTTAGTTTTAAGCAACACAGAAGGGAGATAATTAGCGCTCGAAATACGTAGCACAAGTACAACAACAAAGACCTGAGTCGTCTACGGCAACTCTCACCTGGCATGCGTGTGATAAATAATACAAGGTACATAAACTCTTCTGCGTCTCTCACCAGAGTGGGTACATCCTCTGTCCATTTTTTTCCCTCAGTCTTAATTTGCACTTGTTCCATTCCGTGTACTTTATGATCCCTGCTGGGAGCTGACCTTTCCCCCGATAGGTTGTGGTGCGGTGGATGACGAACGATCGCCGTTCCACGGAGAATTGCGAAGAGAGAGAGAGAGAGAGAGAGAGAGAGAGAGAGAGAAATCCCGCTTTTAGCAAAAGACTGTAACGAGGTGTGGATAAAGACCATTTTGTTTTGTTGTTGTTGTTGTTGAATTCTTTAAAAAAAAAAAATCTCTGCGCACCCCCCCCCCCCCCCACCCCTCTCTCTCTCTCTCTTGGAATTTTAAACCTACCCCAACAGCGCACTTACAATAAAGGAGTATTTATGCATAAAGTTCTTATTAATAATGCCCCAAACTACCTGGCACAACTCTTCATTATAGTCACCAGTCCCACTACACCAACTCCAGGAATAAACATATCCATCGCTGGAGCGTCCCTCTGGAACTCCTTGCCTCAAAACATAAAATCTTGTAGTTCTTTTCCTTGTTTCAAAGTAATCTGCACAAATATATGTCTGAGAATAACCTTTCGTCAAATTTGAACGGATTTGTCTGAATCGGATGTTTGCCTAAAAATGTGATTGTTGTATAGATTTGTAGGAACACTGTGAAACTGCATTAATGGGTTGCTTATTCGTGCTTATAATAATTATCTGTTTGTAGTATAGTCGTGCTTATTTGTGTTTGTAGTATAAGCAAGGACTGGCTGTTAGGTCCAAATGGACCTAACGCTACTATCCTTCAGTATTCAAGTTTTCGAGTTCGAGTTCTCTCTCTCTCTCTCTCTCTCTCTCTCTCTCTCTCTCTCTCCTCTCTCGTTGATTCTTCGCTTCCCCGTGTCAAGGATTGCAATGAGCAATAATTGTTTCTCGGCTGCACTCTCTTTCTTCTTCGGATCTGCGTTGTGTGTGTGTGTTGTTGTGTGTTGTGTGTTGTTGTGTGTGTGTGTGTGTGTGTGTGTGTGTGTGTGTGGTGTGTGTGTGTGTGTGTGTGTGTGTGTGGTGTGGTGTGGCCGCTAAACAAGAATGTTGTCGTTGTGTTGGTCCTGTTGTTGTTGTTCAATCAAACGTTATAATTTTTTCTAAGAAAAAAGATGAACTCCTCTAAATGAAACCTCGATCACTTGTCTAACTGGCCTCGTATCAAATGTATCAAATGCGAATTTATTCCTGAATTTCAGTACAAGGTGATCGTTGGGAGGTCATTGGTCTGGAGGATCGTTGAGATGATGGAAGTTAGTCGCTGACGACAGGGGGGTAGACGCTGACTGACCCAGTCTCCGTAGGCCCAGCTGAATAACCTGTATAATTGAATCAAAGACATGCCGTCTTTTGCCCAAGGAATTGGGTAACTCTACTCCTCAGAATCCCAAAGGCGCAGACAATGTCTCTCTCGTGAATCTGCTGCAAAATAAATGTTGCCTCCAGTCTTAAAGCACGCTCTCTCTCTTGTCTGCGTGTGGAGGAAACGGTGCTAGCGGAGACTTGGCCGAGGGGGGAGACAAGGGTTGAGAGCTAGGTGTTTTCCAATCCTCCTTTTCTTTCTGCGTGTCATCTAATTTCCACTTCTCTTCGCACCGACTAAGCCCGACACCCTAGGGTTTTCTTGTGATGGAGAAACAGACCCTTGTGACCGGCCGGGATACAGCGGCTCGGCCACAACGACAGCCGGAACGTGTGGCTCATTGATATGTTTTGTGGGACATGAAGTGCCGCATTGATTGGGGTTTGCTCGGGTAAGGTGCTCGAGGATCGTAGCATATATAGTCTGATTTACAGAGACTAGTATAGTTTGATTTACAGAGAGACTCTTGTCTGATTTACAGAGACTAGTATAGTTTGATTTACAGAGAGACTCTTGTGTGATTGGGGTTTTGCCCGAGTAAGGTATATACTCTCGAGGTTAGTAGTACAGTTTGATTTACAGAGACTAGTATAGTTTGATTTACAGAGAGACTCTCGTGTGATTGGGGTTTTGCCCGAGTAAGGTATATACTCTCGAGGTTAGTAGTGCAGTTTGATTTACAGAGACTAGTATAGTTTGATTTACAGAGACTAGTATAGTTTGATTTACAGAGAGACTCTTGTGTGATTGGGGTTTTGCCCGAGTAAGGTATATTCTCTCGAGGTTAGTAGTGCAGTTTGATTTACAGAGACTAGTATAGTTTGATTTACAGAGAGAGGCTTATATGATTGGTGTTTGTCCGGGTAAGGTGCTCGAGGTTCGTAGTATAGTTTGATTTACAGAGACTAGTATAGTTTGATTTACAGAGAGACGCTTGTGTGATTGTCCAACATTAGAGAAATGAGGTTGTCTGGATGTTGTTTCAGGTTGACAGAGACATGTTGTTACTGAAATCTTTTTTGTTTCAAAGGAGATTCGGAGTGGTTTGATAGAGATGTGTGTGTGTGTGTGTGTGTGTGTGTGTGTGTGTGTGTGTGTGTGGGCGTGTGTGTGTGTGTGTGTGAGCGTGTGTGTGTGTGTGTATGTATGTGTGTGTGTGTGTGTGTGTGTGTGTGTGTGTGTGTGTGTGTGTGTGTTGAGACGAGCAACCTAATGGAAGAGAAAGTGGCCGAATCTCAACAGACGAGCAACCTAATGGAAGAGAACGTGGCCGAATCTCAACAGACGAGCAACCTAACGGAAGAGAAAGTGGCCGAATCTCAACAGACGAGCAACCTAATGGAAAAGAAAGTGGCCGAATCTCAGCAGACGAGCAACTTAATGGAAGAGAAAGTGGTCGAATCTCAACAGACGAGCAACCTAATGGAAGAGAAAGTTGTCGAATCTCAACAGACGAGTAAACTAATGGAAGAGAAAGTGGCCGAATCTCAACAGACAAGCAACCTAATAAGTGGCCGAATCTCAGCAGACGAGCAACCTAATGGAAGAGAAAGTGGCCGAATCTCAACAGACAAGCAACCTAATAAGTGGCCGAATCTCAACAGACGAGCAACCTAACGGAAGAGAAAGTGTCCGAATCTCAACAGACGAGCAACCTAATGGAGAAAGTGGCCGAATCTCAACACGAGCAACCTAACGGAAGAGAAAGTGGCCGAATCTCAACAGACGAGCAACCTAATGGAAGAGAAAGTGGCCGAATCTCAACAGACGAGCAACCTAACGGAAGAGAAAGTGGCCGAATCTCAACAGACGAGCAACCTAATAAGTGGCCGAATCTCAACAGACGAGCAACCTAATGGAAGAGAAAGTGGCCTAACGTCAACAGACGAGCGGAGTTCACGAGACGCAGATTACTCCTGTGGTCCGTCGTACAACCGTGAACGCGCGTCTTTGTCCGCCGCATTAAGAGATGCATGTATCTGGTTGGCAGGTCAGCCGCCAGCTACCTCAGTGGCGGTATTGGCTGTACCGCTGGCACGAGGGCTGATTAATTATTGACGACGGGTGGTGACACAAATCACGTACACCCCTCAGTGTCACTGACGAGAGCCTCGCGGAAGCGAGAAGGACAATTTGGACCGATGGCTAATGGAATTACCCACACATTCTCATCAATAATGGATGACGAAATGGAAATGATTGACAGTCATGGCCTGTCCAACTGCTTCATCAGAAATAAAGCCGGTGAGCTCCCCTACTACCCCCCCCCCCCCCTACCACCCCCCCCCCCGCCCCCGCCCCCACCCCACCCCCTTATTTGGGGGGTGGGTCGGGGGTGGGGGTGCGGGGATGGGGGGATGCATCTGATTAGTTAAATTTAGTACACTGCTTTATAATTATGTACCTGTTTTAAATTATTGTAACGTCTGTATGTTTTATAACAGTTGTTTTATGCGCCGTTTTACAAGTACTTGTTTGATGTTAGTGTAATTTATTAAGCATGTATATTCTGCGATGGCCTGTATATGATAGTAAATGTAAATGGTATATATTATGTACATGTATGTGAACAAGCGCGTTGAGTTCGCTCAGAGGGGAATAGCGCTATAGGAAATTTATTTATTATTATTATTATTATCAAATAACTATGAATGTGAAGTCTAAATTACAAAATTGACCGCACTGAACCGCAGCCAGAGTTTCTTGGCTGGTTAGATTCGTTTAACGCCGAGTTGTCCCCGTAGAGGCAGCGGCGGGGACCAAGATCCCAGGAGGTGGGGGCAGAGGGACGAGGGAGACTATACCTAACGCTACACCGTCACCACCACAACGACTCGGGCATTAAAGTAAAAAGTCCAAGGTTTTTAAGTATGCAAAATGACCATCGAAATGATTGACAAATGAGTCACTAGTTTCAGATTTAATGAAATAAAATAAAGAAAAAAATGTTTAATTGGGTTTTTAATCGATTTTATTTTCTGTAGACTTTCCCGGAAGTGACGTCAGTCTGGGGAGTCAGTGCGGTTGCCATCTTAGATTCTTCAGTAAACTGTGTATGCGTGTGGTCGACAAAAACGTTAACTATGCCGGCCTACTGTGTTGCCGCGAACTGTAACAATTCGCAGACGACCCCAGGTATAACAATGCACGAGCTCCTACGCAATCGACCCGCAGTGAGGCGAAATGGATTAAATTTATACAATTCAAACGAGATAACTTTCTTGCTGCGCCGCATCACGCCCATTTGTGTAGCGAGCACTTCGGTGAGTGAGATTTCGCAAACTCCATGGAATACCGCATGGGGTTTGCTGACACGATGTTCCGGTACTCTTTCAAAATCCTGCCCGACAGACTCAAACTAATACGGCTGTATCCTTGTGGGTCTCTCGAGGCAAAGTATCAGTTTCGTCTTCGGAGCTCGAGTTGGCCATTTTGCAGCGACTCCCCAGAGTGACGTAGTAGGCATATAGGTCACGTGATTTGGGCGTCATGGCGACGCCTTTCGGTACGACAGAAAATGCCTTTTTTCGTGCATTTATAACCCTCAGATCACAGTTTCACCTACATCAGTGTTCTCAGCGAGCTTTAACGGAAATCGTGTCAAAAATCACCCCTAACCTTGGACTTGTCCTTTAAGAGGGGCAGCGACGAGACTGGACGGGTCAGACTGGAACGGGGCAAGTCTTGGATGGGTCAAGCAGAGAGGTCTCAACAACACTGCAAGTATGCCAGCTGACAGAGAGCTCAAGCAAACCAAAGAGTGGGAAATGTACCCACACCGATTCCGGCGTCTCTGTGAGACACTCCTGCCAGAAAACTTGGGAAATAAATCACTGTCGAGAACGGCCAGCAGGCAAAATGGAGTCAGAGATCAAGTTTTTCATTCAGGAAGGCAGCAAACCGCAAGGCATAGTGTACACTGATGGCTTAGTCACCAAAGACCAGTCAGGGTGGAGCTTCACTGTCAAGCAAGGTGCGACCGCCATCTATGAAGGCAGCGCAGCCTATACGGTCTCAACCTCCGGCTTAACAATGGAGGTGGGAGCCGTCACCCATGCCTTCCTCTGGACTGCCTCAAGAGACGACAGTTGGACCACACACGCCATCGTTCTCACAGATTCAGTAGCAGGTGTTTTTCTTCTGCTGAATGCTTTATACACAAACAAAGCAAGATTTTTCAGGGCGCGTTCATTCTGCGTAGCTAAGAGCAATGCCAACCGAAATTCACATGGGTTATTGAAATATTTGGGTTCTGTAAACTCGAATCTTAAATCATCAAAGGCAGGACAGCATAGAACAAAAAATAGAACAGAAAAGAAAAAGTTCTGCTATTGTGTAGAACTTGAAAAAGAAATGATATATATAAGAATGAGATGAATTAATAATCATGGACAGTATTGTAATATTCTCCTCTACATAACGTTTCGCTTCGGCTTTGTTCATTTGCAACATTCCAACGTCAGCAAATTCAATACTGTGTGTGCATTGCATTACAAGGTTTATTGTGCTTACACCCCTTCAAATGGGGCTATGGCCGTATTGAATAAAATTTTCGTATTCCGTATATTCCGTATTCTCACAGATTCAATGAGCTGCTACAAAAAGTGAAAAGTGGAATGGGAAGCCCAGACTGGAATGTGTCAATGGTCGACATCCACCTTCGAAAACTCGTGTGGGTTGACTGCCCTGGACACGCTGGAGTGAAGGGAAATGACCGAGCATTATATACACTGCCAGGCAAAGCAACCCTCACAAGTGGCTTGCTTCTCGGAAGGTCTGAAGTGTTGAGGAGCTTGAGACGCTACCTGCAGACACAAAAAAGGACATCACACCATCGATCGCCTGGAGGAGAGCGGCATGGAAAGAGGAAACGCCCGACGATCTTCTTGAAAGGAAGAGTGAAGGCCATTGTCAGTCAGACGAACATTGGAACTGTTTCAAAGGAACGTCGAGGAAACATCAGAGAGACGGGGTGGGGTGAATAATTTATGGGCTTTTCCGACCGACCGCTTAGATACCTTCTTGAACTGAACTGAAAAGCGGCGACAGAAATTTTCATGTTTCATTCATTGTGAGCGGCAAGGTCAAAAGATAGTGTGCAGAAGATCCGAACTCTTAAAAGGTTCAAAAGAACACCTTGTATGTATCACCATGACAAAACACAATGAATAATAAATAACGTTTTTGTTTAGTTTTTTTGTTTTGTTTTGTTTGTTTGTGTGTGTGTGTGTGTGTGTGTGTGTGTGTGTGTGTGTGTGTGTGTGTGTGTTTCTTTCTTTCTTTCTTTTTAATTTTTTTAACCCTTTATGTGTTTGTTTTAGAACGCTAGCAGTCAATGACTCTTGTTTCGGATTTTGTTTGTAGCGTGTCTGTATACCACAACTTTTGGAGTCTGAGACTACGACGCCGAAAAGCCCTCAGTTACGAGCATCACGTGCAAGTTGAGGGAATAATTGTATTTGACTCATTTCTAGACTTGGCACCGCCGGCATTTCCTGAGACTCGTACTCGGTGGCGTTGGTGCCATTTCAGCCATACCGTGCCTGTATGCAAGACGACAATAATAGCAGTACCTCTAGAGTTTAGCGAGTACGGTTGACGACCCAGCTAGCAGACCCAGGCCGGTCCTTTCAAGTTAAAGCCAATGCAGGAAGAGTCCATCACTGAAGCAAGCATGGCTACAACAATAGCAGTACCTCCTGAGTCTGACCTAGGCAACCAACACAATAATGGTCCCCACCAGGATCAGATTTGTGATAACCCCTCTGCTCTCTGCTTGGCAGTGTGGGCCAAAAATCGGATTCGGTTCCGGGGGGACTGATGCACCCAGCAGGCTCTTTACGAAGGGTGTACGACTTTCTGTCTCGCCGTCAGATTTACTCTATTTAAGGTCTTCCAGATCTAAATATAAAGCCTCAGCAATTACCTACTTACTTTTTTTAATGTATTTTTTTCTTCTTCTACACCTCGACCTAAAATTTATCTCCAGAGTTTAGCGAGTACGGTTGACGACCCAGCTAGCAGACTCGGGCCGGTCCCTTGAAGTTAAAGCCAGTGCGAGCAGAATCCGTCACTGAAGCATGCATGCTGTGTCTGCAGGGCAGTTAGGCTCACACGGTACAAACTTAATAGTCATCGCGGCGGCCGTAGGGTAAAAATACCCCCCACCCCCCCCCCGTTCCCCCCCGCCCCCCCCCACCAAAAGACAAGATACCCGCCCCGCCTCAACTCCCCCTCCCCCCCCCTGCCCCCCCCCCAAAGACGAAGAAGAACCGCCCCCGCCCAACTCACCCCTGCCCCGCCAAAAAGACGAAGAAAGAACCGCCCCCCGCCTCAACTCACCCCCACCTCCCCGCCAAAAAGACGAAGAAAGACCGCCCCCTAACCCCCCTCACCCCCCGTCCCCCCACGACCCCCAAAAAGACGAAGAAAGAACCGCCCCCCCCCGCCTCAACTCACCCCCCTGCCCCCAAAAAGACGAAGAAAGAACCCCCCCTCCCCCGCCTCAACTCCCCCCTCCCCCAAAAAGAAGAAGAACCGCCCCTATCCCCCCACAAACTCCCCGTCACCTCCCCCCACCCATAACAAAAGAAGAAGAAAAAAGAAAGACTGAAAAAGAAGCAGAGGGCATCAGCAAGATACAGGAAGATACAGCAGCATGAACGTTACAGCATCAGCCGTGACACCAAAGCCAGACTGAAAACCATCA
>JABMCL010002934.1:552500-557500 GCA_018857735.1 Alviniconcha marisindica
ATCTTTCAGCCCGGAAACTTTACAGGCTGGGGCAGTGAAGGGGTTAAACATGCGCTTCGTCTTCTTCTCCCCTACCTCCTCCTCCTCCTCCTTCTTCTTTGGTCTCTCTACATGGAATGGCCTTCCCCTTCCTCTCCGACAGAATCCCCCGCCCTTCCCTCTCTCCCTGACTCATTTAAGTAAAATCTCAAAAGATTTTTTCCCAAAAACTATAGCCATGTCAATTTTCTGTGGCCGTGCTAATGTCTGAATTCATCCGTCTCAGATCTCTGTTTGCTGCCCGTTTTTAAGTTGTGTGTAAGTTAAACTTTGTATGGCCTGTGTGCTTGTGTGTGTGTGTGTGTGTGTGTGTGTGTGTGTGTGTGTTTGTGTGTGTGTGTGGTGTGCGTGTGTGTGTGCGTGCGTGTGTGCGTGCGTGCGTACGTGTGCGTGTGTGCGTGCGTGCGTGCGTGCGTGCGTATATGCGTGTGTGTGTGTATGTGTGTGTGTGTGTGTGTGTGTGTGTGTGTGTGTGTGTGTGTGTGTGTGTGTGTGTGTGTGTGTGTGTGTGTGTGTGTGTGTGTGTGTGTGTGCGCGCGCGCGTATGCGCTTAGAATAGTCTCTACGGACAACGGAGATGTTGCGCTTTAAAAACAATCATTATTTCTTCTTCTTCTCCTGCTCTTTCTCAAGTTTCTGCTGCCCGGTGTAAGAAATATCGGCGTGCAGAGCTAGATAAAAAACACAGAAGGTGAAATATGACTGCCTTTCAACAAATCAAAAGATCGATTTTCCAATGGGATTAAATGCCAGAACAAGCTCACTTTTCTTTTCTTTTTCGCGGGAATGGCGTTTGTCCAGACATAAACATGATGAAAAAACGTTTTTGATGCATATCGGTAAAAAGCGAGAAGGTAGAATACAACACACGAGTTAGTGTTGAGAACGTTGGTGCTAGTTTTGTATATAATGCCACTTGTGTATATGGCTTTATACGGGAGTTTTTGAAAATGTGTACTTACTTACAGTTGGGTCAGCCTGGGGAGACCCCGTGCCGTCACCCGGGTGACAGGACGTTAAATTCCAGTTACCAACATACTAACCCCAGCGTGCTGGATCCAGCCTGGGTCTGGCATGTCTCTGATGGTCCGGATGGCCAGTTCCACCGGCTGGAACCTCTGTGGTTCAGATTTCTTGGACCCCCGAAAATTCGAGACAATGCGCTTCAAACAACGTGACAGTTTGACATAAGAGGCTGGGCTCTGTCATGTTTTAATACGGGGTGGGGTGTGTGTGTGTGGGGGGGGGGGGGGGGGGGGGGGGGGGGGGGGGGGGGGGGGGCGTTGTGAGGAGAAAAGAAGACTGTCTTAAAGGATGGACTTTTTAAGAGGCGGTAAATGTCTGCATGGGAAATGTCGGATCTATTCCCGTCTTCTTCCTCTTCCTCCTCCACCTTGTCACCCTGTCGCTGTTGCTGGTGGCGTTGTTGACAGACGTTCCGCTTTTCTTCTAACTCTTTTTGCTTTCCTTGTTTCTGTACTTCACTCATCACCTTCTTCTACTTCCTTGTTGTCGTTGTTGGTGCTGTTCATGTCCTTGTTCATGATTATTTTTCTGCTTTACCCCCCCCCTCTCCTCTCTCTCTCTCTCTCTCTCTCTCTCTCTCTCTCTCTCTCTCTCTCTCTCTCTCTCTCTCTCCCCTCCTCCTCCTCTTCCTTCTCCATTTCCTGAGCAACCACAATAGTCATGTTTTCGTTGAGCTGTAGAGAATGTGTCCTGTAGCTGGTTAGGTGTGGTGGTGAGATGGGATGGAGAAGACACGGAAGAGGAAGCTTCTGTCAGACGATAAGCAGGCATCTTAATCATCTCATAAAATGCTACAGATTCATAAATCTGCCTTTCTGGGTGCATCAAAACATCAGTACAAGCCTAGGCCCTCCTTCGTGCCATTTTCGCCTCATTCGGCACTTCCTCTTCTGCTTAGTCGGGCTTTTGCCCGCTTCTGTTCTTCCTCTAGGCTTCTCTTTTCCCTCCTCCTCTTTCTCCTCTTACTTTCCTTCAGGCTTCTCCTCTTCCTTGTTCTCCTCTTTCTGTTCTTCTTCAGGTCTTTCCTCCTCTTTCTCTTTCTCCTCTTATTTTCCTGTTCTTCTCCTCTTCTTTGTTCTCCTCTTCCTGTTCTTCTACAGGCTTCTCCTTTGCTTCTTCCTCTTTCTCCTCTTATTTTCCTATTCTTCTTCAGGCCTATCTTCTTTCTCCTCTTGTTTTCCTGTTCTTCTTCAGGCCTCTCCTGTTCCTCTTTCTTGTCTCCTCTTCCTGTTCTTCTTCAGGCCTCTCCTCCTATTCTTCTTCACATTCATCCTCTTCTCCTCCTCCTCTTTCTACTCTCGTCTTCCTGTTCTTCAGACCTCTCCTCTTCCTCTTTCTTGTCTCCTCTTCAGACTTCTCCTCTTCCTCTTTCTTGTCTCCTCTTCCTGTTCTTCTTTAGGCCTCTCCTCTTCCTCTTTCTTGTCTCCTCTTCCTGTTCTTCTTCAAGCCTCTCCTCCAATTCTTCTTCACATTCCTCATCTTCTCCTCCTCCTCTTTCTATTCTCCTCTTCCTATTCTTCTTCAGGCCTCTCCTCTTCCTCTTTCTTGTCTCCTCTTCCTATTCTTCTTCAGGCCTCTCCTCTTCCTCTTTCTTGTCTCCTCTTCCTATTCTTCTTCAGGCCTCTCCTCCTGTTCTTCTTCACACTCCTCATTTTCTCCTCCTCCTCTTCTTCGGGATCCTTCTGCTTTCCATTTACATCTTCTTCAGGCCCCTCCTCCTGTCCTTTTACATCTTCTTCAGGCCCCTCCTCCTGTCCTTTTACATCTTCTTCAGGCCCCTCCTCCTGTCCTTTTACATCTTCTTCAGGCCCCTCCTCCTGTCCTTTTTTCATCTTCTTCAGGCCCCTCCTCCTGTCCTTTTACATCTTCTTCAGGCCCCTCCTCCTGTCCTTTTTTCATCTTCTTCAGGCCCCTCCTCCTGTCCTTTTACATCTTCTTCAGGCCCCTCCTCCTGTCCTTTTTCATCTTCTTCAGGCCCCTCCTCCTGTCCTTTTACATCTTCTTCAGGCCCCTCCTCCTGTCCTTTTACATCTTCTTCAGGCCCCTCCTCCTGTCCTTTTTCATCTTCTTCAGGCCCCTCCTCCTGTCCTTTTTCATCTTCTTCAGGATCCTCTTCTCCTCTCCTCCATTTCTTCAGGCTCCTATTCCTCTTCTTCATGCTCCTCCTCCTGTCCTCTTCTCCCTTTCTTCAGAATCCTCCTCGTCCTCTCCTCCTCCTTCTCCTCTTCTCCAGGTTTTTCCTCTGCCTTCTCTCCTTTCTACTCTCACCATTCTTCAGACGTCTCCTTCTCTCCTTCCGGTTTCTCCTCCTCCTCCTCTTCAGTCTTCGGGCTTTTCCTTCACCTTCTCCTCCTCCTCTTCATATCCTTCTCCTCTAGCTTTTCCGCTTCAGATTTCGCCTCCTCCTCCTCCTCCACTTCTTGGGGTTTCTTTTTTCTCCTCTACTTCTTCGGGTTAGTCTTCCTGCTCCTCTTCTTCGGGATTTACAACCACCTCCTCTTCCTCAGTCGTCCTCGTCTCGCTTTCCTTCAGGAATATCTTCCTCACCTTCCTCCTGTTCTTCAGACTGATTCTCCTCTTTCTCCTCCTCCTCCACCACCTCCTCCTCCTCCACCACCTCCTCCTCCCTCTCCTCCTCCTCCACCACCTCCTCCTCCTCTCCTCCTCATCCACCACCTCCTCCCCCCTCTCCTCTCCTCCACCATTTCCTCAGGATCCTCCTTCCTCTTCTTCAAGCTCCTCCTCCTGTCCTCCTTCCTCCTCTTCTCCTCCTCCTCCACCTCCTCCTCCTCCTCCACATCTTCAGGTTTCCTTCCCTGGTCTGCTCAGTTCTTCAGGCTAGTCTTCGTCCTCTTCACGCTTCACACTGATCCTCCTCTTGTATTTCCTTTTGGTATCTCCTCCTCCATCCTCCCCTCCTCCTCCTCCTCCACCTCCTCCACCTCCTCCTCCACTTCTTCAGGTTTCCTTCTCTCTGGCTACTTCTTCCGTCTTCACGCTTTACCTTTCCCCCTCCTCTTGTATTTCCTTTTGGTATCTCCTCCTTCCCTCCTCCTCCTCCTCCTCCTCCTCTCCTCCCCCTCCACCTCTCCACCTCCTCCTCCACTTCTTTAGGTTTCTCTCTGGCTACTTCTTCAGGCTAGTCTTCACGCTTTACGTCCTCCTCCTCTTGTATTTCCTTTTGGTATCTCCTCCTTCCTTCCTCCTCCTCCTCCTCCTCCTCCACCTCCTCCACCTCCTCCACTTCTTTAGGTTTCTCTCTGGCTACTTCTTCAGGCTAGTCTTCACGCTTTACGTCCTCCTCCTCTTGTATTTCCTTTTGGTATCTCCTCCTCCATCCTCCCCTCCTCCTCCTCCTCCACCTCCTCCACCTCCTCCACTTCTTTAGGTTTCCTTCTCTCTGGGTACTTCTTCAGGCTAGTCTTCTCCTTTACGTTCCTCCTCCTCTTGTATTTCCTTTTGGTATCTCCTCCTCCATCCTCCCCTCCTCCTCCTCCTCCTCCACCTCCTCCACCTCCTCCTCCTCCACTTCTTTAGGTTTTTCTCTCTGGCTACTTCTTCAGGCTAGTCTTCACGCTTTACGTCCTCCTCCTCTTGTATTTCCTTTTGGTATCTCCTCCTCCATCCTCCCCTCCTCCTCCTCCTCCACCTCCTCCACCTCCTCCTCCACTTCTTTAGGTTTCCTTCTCTCTGGCTACTTCTTCAGGCTAGTCTTCACGCTTTACGTCCTCCTCCTCTTGTATTTCCTTTTGGTATCTCCTCCTCCATCCTCCCTCCTCCTCCTCCTCCTCCACCTCCTCCACCCCCCCTCCTCCACTTCTTTAGGTTTCCTTCTCTCTGGCTACTTCTTCAGGCTAGTCTTCACGCTTTACGTCCTCCTCCTCTTGTATTTCCTTTTGGTATCTCCTCCTTCCCTCCTCATCCTCCTCTTCCTC
>JABMCL010002934.1:567500-572500 GCA_018857735.1 Alviniconcha marisindica
ATACCCTGCTGTCACTGAGACGAATCTGAGATAACGGCCACAGCATCAAGACACTTCGCCGAGTTGTGACGATTGCCTGATGGTTTCTGTGGACGTTAAGCACCATGTTTACTTACTTGTGACGACTGGAAGCAAGGAATCCTGATAAATGACTCTTTTTTATGAGTCTGGGTCACTGTCAGTTCGCCGACAAAGTCGCACCGTACAGGGTTAACAATCGGATCAGTACTGACAATTGTTGTTAATGTCATCACAGTTGTGATTTTCGCTAGTTGGAGAGAACGCTCACGCGGTTTGTCAGTCAGTATTGATCTTGTCACAGTTTTGCCTTGAAAACGGATTTCGGCGAATATTGATGACAGTGTTAGTCTCACCTCAAGTTTGTGACTTCTATTGAGAGAGAGAGAGAGAGAGAGAGAGAGAGAGAGAGAGAGAGAGAGAGAGAGAGAGAGAGACTACGTCGTCTTTTCGACTTTTGGATTGACCCGTGTTTTCAGTAACTATTGCTTTCTCAACATATTTCTGCCTCGACAAAGCTCGACCAACAAACGGACCAGCAACAATATTATTTTCACTGAGAACGACCCGGTTTGCCGCTCTATCAAAACTGACGAGTCTGGCGGATCGCGCCGATGGTTTCACCGAGGCTGCAATCACTGACAGTATTCTCAGACATATCAGTTTGATATCAGATTCACTCCACCGGACGGACGTTGTGGCTTGTCAGCTTCAGCCAACAGTTCGTATTAATTCCGGCGACAGAAACGCCATCTTCTCGCTATCTCGTCAGTTTTTGTCGTCGCTCAGTTACGCTGTCATTGAAATCGCATTACCAGGTTACCAGGCAGATTGGGAATCTTGCCTTTTGAATATCAGACCATCTGTGGCAGAAAGTATCGATTTGAAAGTGTTTTATTTTTTTTATTTTTTTATTTTATCTTCGTTGAAACGTGTGTGTCAAAAACTGGGCTGCTGTAAGGCTGTGCTTTCTTCTCCGGACGTCCTTGGGAATTTGCCAGTTCAGTAGCTACAGCTTCAGTACGAAGAAAACAACTTCACCATCACTGCTTGTGTAAGTATAGCTTTATATAATACATCGTATTGTGTGTAATTATACCCATACGCGTACTGAACTGTTGAGCGTTTTATTGGAATAGTTAATGGATCGTTTGTATGAGTGACGAGAAACCTTTAGCCTTGTTGTCAATATTATATCTTCTGCGATTTTTCGGTGGAGGGATGAGATGCCTTCGTCATGTCTTTACAAATCACACACACACACACACACGCACACACGCACACACACACACACACACACACACACACACACACACACACACGCACACACACACCACACGCACGCACACACACACACACACACACACACACACACACACACACACACACACACACACACACACACACACACGCATACACACGCACGCACTCCACATACATACACACGCACACACACACACACACACACACACACACACACACACTTATCATTGTATACCCTGTTTACACCTGATAAACCATCCAGTCTTTTTAGTCAAGTTCTGCTTCAATACTTACTTCTAGCATCTTTCAGTACATGATTTTCATTCCATTATAAACGCTATAACAGTTAGCAGGTGTAACACCAGCCAGCCGCCGGACAAACTGTTAAACCGTTTTGGTGCAGTTCAGGTCAGACTGCCGTTGAATAATTATACCGGTGGTACTTTATTCTTTCTTCTCGGGATCAGAACTGGTCAAAAACCCTCGCTGAATTTTACTATGTACAGTGGTGGAGAAGATGGACATTTTCGAGTCTATAAACTGATATACCTAGGGCCTGCTGTGGGCGTTGACTCGTTTTAACTGAAAAGCACGGAGCATGTCACATTAATTAATATTTTGTCACTTTGTTAATACATTGTATTAAGGAAAGTCACCAAGACTAATTCCTCTGTACATTTTAATGTCACTGGCGAATAAATATCATTGTAGCCTTGTATCCTCCATCGCCCTTTTATGCATGCTTGACCTACTGCCAGAGATTCTCTGCCTTGCCGTGCTAGCAAGCTGTGTAGCTTCTGTGCCTTTGTCATTTTGCCTCAGTCCTTCAGTCTCCACCCTGCCCTTTGTCATTTTGCCCCACTCCTCTAGTCTCCACCCTGCCCTTTTGTTATTTTGCCTCAGTCCTTCAGTGTCCACTCTGCCCTTTTGTGATTTTGCACGTCCTGCAGTCTCCACCCTGCCTTTTGTCATTTTTCCCCAGTGTCCACACTGCCCTTTTGTCATTTTGCCCCACTCCTCTAGTCTTCACCCTGCCCTTTGTCATTTTGCCCCAGTCCTCCAGCCTCCAGCCTGCCCTTTGCCATTTTGCCCCAGTCCTCCAGTCTCCAGCCTGCCCTTTGTCATTTTGCCCCAGTCCTCTAGTCTCCACCCCGCCCTTTGTCATTTTGCTCCAGTGTCCACCCTGCCCTTTGCCATTTTGCCCCAGTCCTCCAGTCTCCACCCTGCCCTTTGTCATTTTGCCCCAGTCCTCTAGTCTCCACCCCGCCCTTTGTCATTTTGCCCCAGTGTCCACCCTACCCTTTGTCATTTTACACCTGTCCTCTAGTCTCCACCCTGCCCTTTTGGTACTGTGTTCGTAAAGAGTCGAGTCGCGTGTTCGTGATGGTGGACGGCGTTGCTGTCTCCCCCAGCAACCCCCGACCGTCTCCCTCCCCATTTCCTACGACCTCGCAGTCTTCTGGCTTCCTGTGCCTTAACCCCTTAACTGCCCCAGTTCGTAAAATTTCCGGGCCGAAAAGTGCACACATACACGCCCGCAAACAGCATTTTCGATGGGCCTGTAACAGCTGTACTTTCGATATTGTGCAGTTTGGTAGAAGGCTTTTCACGTCCTCCTGCAACGGGAGGGAAAAGCCTTAATGATTTCAAATTTAGCACTTCTATTGGTCGTTTTTCGAGTGACGGTGCGGCAGGCACGGCAGTGAAAGGGTTAATTTTTTCTGCTTCGTCTTCTATCGGATCGAGCAGCGCCACAATCTTCATTATTCTGCTGCGGTTATGCGGTATCTGTTTTTTCAGACCGCTGTAACACTGGCCGGTTAGACCGTGTGTGTGTGTGTGTGTGTGTGTGTGTGTGTGTGTGTGTGTGTGTGTGGTGTGTGTGTGTGTGTGTGTGTGTGTGTGTGTGTGTGTGTGTGTGTGTGTGTGTGTGTGAGTGTGTTGTTGTTGTTGGTGTTTTAAGCCCGGAGTAGGTTACAATAATTTTATAGCTTCGAATGCTTTAGCTACTGCCAGCTAGCTTTGCCATTCTGAAATTTTCTGTTAATGCTGTGGTGAGTTGTATGTAGAGGTTAAATAACTTATTCAAATGTCGCAGTGTTTTTCTTGTTAATAAGCTGCAGTAGATTGCACAAAAGTTTAGTAATAGTACTGAATATAGACTTTTTATGTATGCTTCGCTTTGCTTGCTATGATCTCCACGTTTAGCAGGGCGTTGACAGCTGACAAACGATCTCTCTCCCTCTCTCTCCGTCTCTCTCCTCTGTCTCCGTTTGTCTGTCTGTCTGTCTGTCCCTCTGTCTGTCTGTCTCTCTGTCTCTGTCTGTCTGTCTGTCTGTCTGTCGCTCTCGCTCTCTCTCTCTCTCTCTCTCTCTCGCTCTCTCTCTCTCCTCTCTCTCCACCCCCCCTCCTCCCCCCACCATTTCTGCTCCCCCCCCCCCCCCCCCCAAACCCCCATACGACCTCCTGGAGTTCCGTTCCCTCTTCATCGCAGACAACATGGCCCTAACGAACAGTCGGTCCCGCCCTTTCCTTCTGGTCCCATCGTCAAGTGCTTTGATGCCCCATTCTGCGGACGCCTCGTGGTGTGGACGGCTGCAGACGAGCGAGTTTTACATAATTATATGTAATTGGACTCCTTCTTCACGGGTACCGTCTGGAACGAGGGCCATCCGTGGTTTCGCCAAATGAACGTTGTAGCACTGACTGTAACTGTAACGGCCAGGGCGGTTGATCTGTAGGTTGTCGATTGAGAGCAGATTTAACTGAAGTGGCTGCAAAGCGTTGTCTCGGAACGACCTTTGTTGTTGTTGTTGTTGAAACGGGATCCCTGGCAGGGACACAACTGGGCTGAGAACAGAGAAATGTGCAGATATTCACACCCCCGTCCCATTACCGCTCCCCGTGATACTGAGGTCTACCAGGTCCCACTATGTGTGCATGAAGACGTCGTCCGCAAATCGTGTGCTTATTTAGTTAGTTAGTTGGTGCTTTTGAGCCCAGTCAACCACATAGAGTTATTATATAGCAGGGCTAAAAATCTTGTGGTCTACGTGGTCCTGCTATGTGTGCATGCAGACACCATTCACAAATTATGTGGTCAATCAGATCCCAGTATGTGTGCATGCATGAAGACGCCATCCACAAATCAAGTGATCTACCAGGTCCCACTTTGTCTGCATGCATGAAGACATCATCCACCAATCATGAGGTCTACCAGGTCCCACCAGGTCCCACGAGGTGTACGAAGACGTCATCCACGAACCACGTGGTCTACCAGGTCCCATTATGTGCATGAAGACGTGATTCACAAATCATGTGGTCATCCAGGTCCCACTATGTGTGCATGCATGAAGACATCATCCACAAATCATGTGGTCTACCAGGTCCCATTTTGTCTGCATGCATGAAGACGTCATCCACAAATCATGTGGTCTACCAGGTCCCACTAGATGTACGAAGGCACCATCCACGAATCACGTGGTCTACCAGGTCCCACTATGTGCATGAAGACGTGATTCACAAATCATGTGGTCTACCAGGTCCTACTATGTGCATGAAGACGTGATTCACAAATCATGTGGTCTACCAGGTCCCACTATGAGCATGAAGACGTGATTCACAAATCATGTGGTCAACCAGGTCCTACTGTGTGCATGAAGACGTGATTCAGAAATCATGTGGTCTACCAGGTCCCACTATGAGCATGAAGACGTGAT
>JABMCL010002934.1:577500-602500 GCA_018857735.1 Alviniconcha marisindica
GATGGCAAGTTGAATCGAAGGTGTGTTGCACTGTTACTGCATTACTAGCACGATACAAATGTAAGCTGGAACTTAGTGGAAGGCAAGTCGAGTAACGTGAGTGCTCATAGTCTGCGCTGTGTCCCAGTCTCGTTCTAATTGCACCACAAAGCTAGCTAAACTGTCGACGTGAATCACAATAACTTGTGTGACGGATGACTACCTACTTTGCAGCACATCGATTCTGTTGCGTGTCAGCGGGTAATCGGCGTGAGACAACTTCACGCACGCGCCATGCATCCCTAGTCTCCGCCATCTTCCTGCAGTCATAATGAATCCTTTGACGCTAACTGCTTCGCGAGGGAACAGTCGATTGGCTGCGCTGATTTTATTGACGCTTCTCTTCCAAAGCATTGTATGTATGTATATATAGACCCTCCGCATATATTATATATAATATATATATATATATATATATATATATATATATATATATAATAGTATATATATTAGAATCGTTGTGTGAACTGTGTTTTTACCCACGTTCAGTTGTTAAGAATTAAACCCCGAGGAAGGCGTCAGCCGAAAATTTGGGAACTTTTATGCCAATTTGTTGTTTTGACTTTTATATAAGATTATATATATATATATATATATATAATATATATATATATATATGATAATTATCCTCTCTCTCTCTCTCTCTCTCTCTCTCTCTCTCTCTCTCTCTATATATATATATATATATATATATATATATATATATATAATGCTTTGGAACAGAAGCGTCAATAGAATCAGCGCAAGCAATAGGCCGTGTTCCTCTCCAATCCGTACTTATCTTTAATCGTTTACAGATTCATTGTCAGTTGCATTTCTTCCGGCCATTGTACAATTTCGTTGACTTTTGTGAATTTTCCCTCCACGGTGCCTAAACTGAAGCCTTGAGAGGGGGCGCAATTTTGAATTTTAAACCATTTTCCGTATTTCACCCATCATCGTCATCAGCAGCTGTTGTTTACGAGATTTTTTATATATATTTTTTTAATGGGCGACTTAGTTGCGGATCGCCCCGCTTGGTGGCGCTGGGCATATTTGGGGCTTTGACAAAGCTCAAGTCAGCTGCAAATGATCTCCCCTACACTAGCCAGGTGGCGTTGGGCCTATTTGGGCAGTGCAATGCTCAAGCCAGCAAAGTCGCTCATTGAGTGACAGCTGTAGAGGTGATTAGACGTAATTCTCTCTCTCTCTCTCTCTCTCTCTCTCTCTCTCTCTCTCTCTCTCTCTCTCTCTCTCACACACACACACACACACACACACACACACCCCACCCCCACCCACCTCCACCCTCTCTTACACACACACACACACCCCACCCCCACACACCTCCACCCTCTCTCTCTCTCACACACACACACACACACACACACTTTGTCGTTCAGTTTAGTCGTTTCCTTACTTTTTTGTTTGCAAAGCCCCATTTTTCTGACCCAGGGCTTCGAATGAAGTGACGCTGCACACTGGGGTACGGTTTTATGCTTTATGGTGCGCCGAACAGCAGCAGTTTCACGTGGCACCAGCTATGTAACGACCAAAATAGCGCTGTAAATACGCCACTTCGGTGGTCATCAAAAAAACGCACTGTGCAAGGATACAGTCTTTCATCGGAATCACAAGCGACATGAACCGCTCGAGAACAGAGAATAGCGCTATATAAAAGCGATCGATAATAATGATACTGGGGATGGAGGGGTTGGGGGGGGGGGGGGGGGGTCAAAACACGCCCTCCTCTCTCTGCCGGTCGTCAACAGCAATCAGAAATTCTCCATCTCCTCTCTGAAAACCTCGAGTAGGTCAGAATGGTAATATAGCTTTACATGCTTCGCCTGGTGCCAGGAGTTGGAGCATTCTGATTTCTAACTCTGTGTGTGTGTGTGTGTGTATGTGTGTGTGTGTGTGTGTGTGTGTGTGTGTGTGTGTGTGTGTGTGTGTGTGTGTGTGTGTGTTTGTGCGTTTGTGTGTGTGTGTTTGTGCGTGTGTGTGTGTGTGTGTGTGTGTGTGTGTGTGTGTGTGTGTGTGTGTGTGAGAGAGAGAGAGAGAGAGAGAGAGAGAGAGAGAGAGAGAGAGAGAGAGAGAGAGCATATCCTTATGTTTCTGCAAGCTCTCTGCTGGGCTGTTACGAGATGGGGCGCGATAAATAATCCATTACTATTATTTTCAATCAGAGTGACTAGCCTTCCTGAACGGACCCCCCACCCCCACCCCCTTCGCTCCTCCCCCCTCCCATCCTTCAATTGCTGTTTGTCATTATTATGTTGTTGGTGGTGATCTATTGTACAGCGCCGCGAGCTCGTAAATGTTTACGGTGTATAGCGCTATAAGAGTTATTATTATCTCGCATCGCTTTCCGCTCTTCGCTACGGAAAAAAAGGGGGTGGGGGTAAAGAAATGGGCACGGCCCTCCTCCACAGAACGTAGGGGTGTTTCCACATTGCCCCTTCGCGGTTGGAAGAGTCCACTCTGGACGCAGGGGCGGACAGGAATGACGGCAATTAAATGTCACGCAGACGTGACAGAGGAGAAGGACTTAATTGCTTTTGTTCCAGTCCTTCTTTTCTCGCTTGGCACTCAGCTTGCAGTCACGCGAATAATGCGTTAATTCACTAGGGGAGTTGTTGAGTGTGTGTAGGCTGTCGATGGAAAATTGGACATAGGGAGTTGACCAGTGTGTGTAGGTCCTCGATGGAAAATTGGACACGGGGAGTTGACCAGTGTGTGTAGGTCCTCGATGGAAAATTGGACAAGGGGAGTTTTTGAGTGTGTGTAGGCCCCAGGTGGAATTTTCGACTAGGAGAGTTGTTGAGCGTGTGTAGGCCCTAGGTGGAGTTTGGGTGGAGTTTTCGACTAGGAGAGTTGTTGAGCGTGTGTAGGCCCTAGGTGGAGTTTTCGACTAGGGGAGTTGTTGAGCGTGTGTAGGCCGTCGATGGAAAATTTAACACGGGAAGTTGACCAGTGTGTGTAGGTCCTGGATGGAAAATTGAACACGGGGAGTTGACCAGTATCTGTAGGTCCTCGATGGAAAATTGAACACGGGGAGTTGACCAGTGTCTGTAGGTCCTCGATGGAAAATTGAACACGGGGAATTGACCAATGTCTGTAGGCCCTGGATGGAAAATTGGACAACGGGAGTTGCTGAGTGTGTGTAGGCCCTTGGTGGAGTGTTCGACTAGGAGAATTGTTCAGTGTGTGTATATATATAGGCCCTAGATAAAAAATATAAAAAATGGACTAGGGGAGTTGTTGATCAATGTATGTAGGCCCCAGATGGAAACTTGGACGAGGTAGTGTTTCAATATGCAGGCCCTAAACGGAGTCTTTCACTGTGGGAGTTGTTCAGTGTCTGTCGGCTCTATACGGACACTTAGACTAGGGGAGTGATTCAATGTGTAGGACCTAGGTGGAGTTTTCGACAGGGGCGAGGGGCGGGTAGGGGTGGGGTAGGGGGTGGGTGGGAGGGTTTTCAGTGTGTAAGGTACCTGGTGTTGTTCAGTGTTTAAGGTACCTAGTGTTCTTCAGTGTTTAAGGTACCAGATGTTGTTCAGTGTTTAAGGTACCTGGTGTTGTTCAGTGTTTAAGGTACCAGGTGTTGTTCAGAGTTTAAGGTACCAGGTGTTGTTCAGAGTTTAAGGTACCAGGTGTTGTTCAGTGTTTAAGGTACCAGGTGGAAACTTCACAACTG
Source organism: Alviniconcha marisindica (assembly GCA_018857735.1). Taxonomy (NCBI): domain Eukaryota; kingdom Metazoa; phylum Mollusca; class Gastropoda; family Provannidae; genus Alviniconcha; species Alviniconcha marisindica. The sequence goes on from JABMCL010002934.1 coordinate 581,219, forward strand.
AGAGGATCATGTAATTCCGCGCCACCCGGATGGAGTTTATTTGCTCTGCCTTGTATTTACTCGCATGCCAGATGATAGTTATCGTTGTCTTAGGCGATTCAAATCTATGTTGTTGGATCCCTCGCTGGCATGTTACCCGTGTGGTGTGTCTAGCCAGGCTGGCTTTGCTGGCTTGTGCTACACAATTAAAGTGTCAGCGACCGTTCGGTGTTGTTTCGGGGTTATTTGAGCAGCTTGTGTTTTTGTGATCAAGACATTTCCGTCGTTAAAGGGGACCCGAACCCAAGAGGCATCACGGGTCCTACTGACAGGTGTGGAATAAAACAAAAGTCGACAAGGTGTGTGTGGGGGAGGGGGGGGAGCGGGGGGGGGGGGGGGGGGGGACATAGCTTACAGCAGGTTATACGCTTGATCTCTGTTCCTGTTCGTGTTACAAATCGACGTTTGAGAGTCGTGAAAACACGACTGCATGAGCTGTCATTTTTTGTTTGTTTGTGTGTTTGTGATCTTTTTACTTTTTTCTCTCTCTTTTTTTTTTGGGGGGGGGGGGGGGGTCTTTTTGTTTGTTTGGTTGTTGTTGTTGTTGTTTGTTGGTGTGTTTGTTTTTGTTTTTGTCCCTCCCAGCAGTCTGTATCAGTTCCGTCATAAACAGACCAACATGTGTGGCTCAAATACGTCACGAGCCAGTCTTTATCATTTTCTGCTCTTCATAGTGGTAAAGAGCGAGCACAACATGGCTGCGCCTTGAGCACGTCAAGTTCGAGCTAACTTTGGGGAGGAGTGTAAGTGAGAGCGCCTATGTAGTCTTGTGCTGTTGGCAGCGCACAAATTGCAGTTACTGCGCGGTTTCACACGTGACATTTAAAGCAAGCAGATGTCGTCATCTCGGCGCTTGGCTCTGCATCACATTTCCATGGTTCAGGAGCTGTGTGAGAGTCGAGGTGGACGTCCTGGACTGTCCGTCCTAACGAGCCTTCTGGTTTCCGTGGACGTAAAGATTTATTGCACCGTGCTTCGGCATTGGTCACAACTTGTCCCTAATATGTCAACTGGCATCTGAGGACATAAAGCATCACTTCATCATCATCATCAGCATCACATTTCATGGACGCTGCACCACGACACATCGAGAAAGGTAGAGGGCCATAAATACTGATAGAACAACCGGATGAGGCTCCTAGTTCAGGAGCTGTGTGAGTCGAGGTGGCCGTCCTGGGCTGTCCGTCCTAACGAGCCTTCTGGTTTCCGTGGACGTAAAGCAACACTGAACCATGCTTCGGCATTGGTCACAGCTTGTCCCTAATATGTCAACCGACATCTGAGGACATTAAGCATCACTTCATCATCATCATCATCATCATCATCGGATGAGGCATGCAGATGACAAGACGTGCAGATGTGTGTCTCCGGACTGGTTCCCTTTTAACCCTTTCACTGCCACGCTTGCCGCGCCATCACTCGGAAAACGACCAACAAAAGTGCCAGATTTGAAAACATTAAGGTCTTTCTTCCCCGCCTTCGCGTGAGCAGGTGAAAAGATTTCGATCAAAATGCACAGTATCGAAAGTAGATTTGTTATAGGACCGTTAAAATATGCTATTTTGCAGGCGTGTATGTCAGCACTTTTCAGCCCGGGAATTTTACTGGCTCGGTCAGTGAAGGGGTTAATCTTCAAACGGCGGAAGAGCGACAAAGCTCAGTGTGTGAAGACTGAATAAGTAAGTAACTTGGTGTTTTACGCCCACTCAACCATTACGGTTATATCTTGGCGAAGACTGAAGAAAGAGGAGACAAAGGGAGAGGGCGCAGTATTGTATCAGGCTAAAGACGAGAGGGCGCACTTTGATTGTATCAACAGGGCTCCTTCTTCTCCGTTGAATGTCACACTGCTAGGATTTCCGCCTTGGCTTTTTGCTTTGTGTTAAGAAAATAGCAAAATACTCCCGAGGAATATTTTTTCTTATTGTTCGTTTTTTGTTTGTTTTGTTTTTTGTTTTGTTTTTCTTCTGTGAGAACTGCAAACTACACAAATTAAACAATTCTAAATACATTGTTTTCGGTTTTTGAGTGTGAATTAAGCGAGCACCCCTCCACCAAAACAAAAAGTTTAATTTTTATTTCGTTTTGGAAGGGGGTTCCAAAAAATTTAACTCTTTGTTTTTTAATATTAAGAAAATTCAACTACAAAAACAAAGCGAAAACAACAACCTAAGATTGCTTAATTTATTTTTTTATTAATTCTGAGAGAGAGAGAGAGAGAGAGAGAGAGAGAGAGAGAGAGAGAGAGAGAGAGAGATGGTGAAATGACACGAGAGAGAGAGAGAGAGAGAGAGAGAGAGAGAGGAGAGAGAGAGAGAGAGAGAGAGAGAGAGAGAGAGAGAGAGAGAGAGACTGATGGTGAAATGACATGAAAGAAAACCCCTTCGAGCTCAGGTCGGGGAAGTAGGAAGAGAACGCTGAAGAAATGTCACGCGTTTATTTCTCTTTCTCTGTGCCGTCCAACTGCCCTGTGCTGCTGGCAGTGCACAGATTGCAGGTACTGCGCGGTTTGACACGTGGCATTTGAAGCGGCAGGTAGATGTCATCTCGTCGTTTGCATCTGCATCACATTTCATGGACGCTGCTCGACGACACGACGCGAAAAGGCTCGCGATGCAGCAGTCACTGAATGGTACCATTGATCGTTTAGCGTTTCACTTTTCACTCAGTAAGTAAACATGGTGCTTAACGTCCACAGAAACCATACGGCTTATCAGGGACGGGGAGAAGGGGGAGGGGGGGGGGGGGTGAGGAGGGTATGGGGCTGGGGGAAGGGAGATTATATAACTATCGCTACACTGTCATCACCAGAATGATTCCTGCATTAAGATCGGCAGCGATGAGAGCCATTTTAATGTTTCAGCAGGAAGCGATGGACAGTGTCCACAAACTACAACCTTTTTGAAGAGAAAGGAGAGCCGAAGCGGTATCGAACCGAGGTCCTTCTGCTTACCAGCCTAACGCCTTACCGCTAGGCCAAACCGGCTCACCACTTTTCACTCAATGAAGGATCGAGTTTATTAACCCCCCCCCCCCCTCCATCTCCACTCCCAACCCCCCGGCGTTAATACGTGCTGCGGGAGAGTTAAGTCCCCTCTGCTGAGAACAGGGAGGAAAGTTAGGTCCCCTCTGCTGAGAACATGGAGGAAAGTCCGTGTCGCTTAAACTGTACAATTTTTGGCGGAACAGAAAGGGAAACAATTCCCTATGGGTAAACAAGAGTGATGTGCCCCAGCGTGTGCTCGTCACGCTGAACAGAAGTTAGAGAGAGAGAGAGAGAGAGGGAGGGAGGAGGGGGGGTGGCACATTCTCTTTCTATTAATTCTATTAATTCTCTCTCTTCATCAGACTGGGGTCCAGTCCTGTATTCTACAGTGTGTCGAAGATTTTAAAAAATAATAATTAAAAAACACAAAAACTAAAACTGAAACAAATAAACAAAAAACAAAAAACAGAAAAAACACGTGAGAAATTAATTAATTACATGCCTTTCCCATGTTATTGATCCTGAATTTCATTCCCAAATTACGCAGTTAGGTTTGAGGAGGCGAGCTGGGGGAACACAGAATTAATGACCACCTGATAAATCGTGGACATGAAGACGAAAGTGGGCATGCAGACACCTGGACAATCGTGAGCGGGTCATATAGCTAGAGTTCTGCTATTGTTATTATTTACCCCGGGGTCGCTCCGGGCATAAATCTCTCTCTCTCTCTCTCTCTCTCTCTCTCTCTCTCTCTCTCTCTCTCTCTCTCTCTCTCTCTCTCTCTCTCTCTCTCTACTGATGATGTATGGCATGTGTTCATCTGGCGCTGTGAGCAGCTGTGTTTGTGTGGAAATTCTCATGTATAACGTTTCACTCACTCATTCATGCCTATATGTATATAAATAATGCCTGTAATTTGATATCTGTTCATCAGTAGCTTAGCAAGTACTAGTTGTTAAACAGGTTTTTGAATGAACCTAAACTACAATCCTTGTAAAATAAAGTTTTCGAGTTCTCGTTCTCTCTCTCTCTCTCTCTCTCTCTCTCTCTCTCTCTCTCTCCTCCCCTCTCTCTCTCTCTCTCTCTCTCTTCCTCACTGAATGATGTATGGCATGTGTTCATCTGGCGCTGTGAGCACGCTGTGTTTTGTGTGGAAATTCTCATGTATAACGTTTCACTCACTCATTCATGCCTATATGTATATAAATAATGCCTGTAATTTGATATCTGTTCATCAGTAGCTTAGCAAGGACTAGTTGTTAAGCAGGTTTTTGAATGAACCTAAACTACAATCTTTGTAAAATAAAGTTTTCGAGTTCTCGTTCTCTCTCTCTCTCTCTCTCTCTCTCTCTCTCTCTCTCTCTCTCTCTCTCTCTCTCTCTCTCTCTCTCTCTCTCTCTCTCTCTCTCTACTGAATGATGTATGGCATGTGTTCATCTGGCGCTGTGAGCACGCTGTGTTTTGTGTGGAAATTCTCATGTATAACGTTTCACTCACTCATTCATGCCTATATGTATATAAATAATGCCTGTAATTTGGTATCTGTTCATCAGTAGCTTAGCAAGGACTAGTTGTTAAACAGGTTTTTGAATGAACCTAAACTACAATCCTTGTAAAATAAAGTTTTCGAGTTCTCGTTCTCTCTCTCTCTCTCTCTCTCTCTCTCTCTCTCTCTCTCTCTCTCTCTCTCTCTGTTTGGTCAGTGCTCCTGTACATTCCTGGCTCCCAGTGTCTGGAACTCGCTGCCCGCTGATCTGGAAAATATATACAGAAAAACAAGGCTCTCTACGACTCCTGGGCACCGCACCGTGCAGGAAGGACTGAGCATGGTGTCATGTAGAGAAAGTATAACAAAGTCCAAGCATGTTTTGTATTGGAAGCTAATTTTTACTCCAAATTTTCGCCCATTTTGGGGCTTCTTCAAAGCTTGCCCGGTCGGCTTTACTGATAGATAGATAGATAGATAGATAGATAGATAGATAGATAGATAGATAGATAGAGAGAGAGATAGAGAGATATGGGTCGTTGAGTTTAGAAGGCAGCATATGGATAGAGAAGGTGGGGGTGGGGGGGGGGGTAGCAGGTGAGAGCCTGGGAAGGGGCGGTGAGGGTGGGGGGAAGGAAGAGAGACCCGAAGGGAGAGAGACTCGAAGGGAGAGAGTTTTTGAGAATATTGGTAATTCTCTAATGGTAATGCATGAGTGGGCGATGGGAGACTGGTGCGCGTGTGTGCGTTTCCTTCTGTGGGTGTGGGTGTGTATACAATAATGAATGAACAGCTATTGTTAGCTAGGTGATTATATTTATGGCAGAATACTATACTTAAGGTTCTGTTTGTTGAAATGTATGCGAATGCGTTTTCTTCTTCTTCTTTTCTTTTCTTTTTTTCAAAGTTGTTTGTACAAAGCAGTGAGTTTAACTCGTGTTTAGAGAATGACGCGTTATAAGAGTTATCTATATATAGTACTGGAATCGTTGACGTCTTTGCTTCTGCCAGGTTATGTGGGAAGCTATTCAGTGAAATGTCAACGGTAGACGTTGCAAAGAGCTGTATAATGATGACGGGGATAACGAGGCTATTGTCAGTTAGCAGCTGTAGGTTGACGGTAGTGCAAAAGCATTTATGCTTTTTCAGACCTGGGTGAGGTCGACAGCGGCGGTGTTGAAAGTACATTGTTAGACCATGAAACTAGTCTCCTGACCTTGCACGTCTGTGTCGTCCTGGCTTTGTGAAATCGAAATGGTCTTCGGAATAGACGATCTTCGGAAATCCAGGGGACTTCACTCGGTAAGTGCCTACAGGCATGGCCTTATATACAGGTCCATGCCTGCGGGTGTAGCGCAGAGTAGTCACGCTTTTGTTGGGGGTATAGTGAGCGCGTGGGCAAGATGACGGATACCCGTAAACAAAGGCAGAAAAAGCATCAGAAATGCCGATCAAACACTCACTGCTCGCGGGGAACGTGCAGATCGGATAGTAGGTTCCCCCAGCTGATAGTCTAGTATAAATTATAATAGGTCCATGCCTGAAGATCTAAAACTGTCGCAGATCGGTTCTCCGCTGCCGCCCCCATTCAGGGACTTCACTCTCCCGGAGTAAGAAAACACTGTCAAATTATCTTTGCCTGTTATTTCCGGAAATCGTCTATTAATCTCTTGCCTGCACCTATGACGGCATGATTATGACGAGCACGGGGAAGTGCTCGTTTCCCTCGGAACTCAGGAGCTCTGTGAAGTCGAGGTGGCCGTCCCTGGGCTCCCCGTCCCTATTAGTCCGTACGGTCTCTGTGGACGTATAGCAACATTTGAGGAAGAAGACTCAGTTGGCAGATAGAGTTCAGGAGCTGTGTGAAGTCGAGGTGGCCGTCCTGGGCTCCCCGTCCCAATTAGTCCTTACGGTCTCTGTGGACGTAAAGCAACATTTGAGGAAGAAGACCGAGTTGGCAGATAGAGCCCAGGAGCTGTGTGAAGACGAGGTGGCCGTCCTGGGCTCTCCGTCCCTAGTAAGAAGAAGAAGAAGAAGAAAAAGAGAAAAAAAACGAAGAAGAAGAAGAGCCATTTTGGATCACATTCATATAACTGCATGATGTACGATCAGTTGTATGGGAAACCACAGACAGTGATGTCATTGTGTAGAGACCGATCGTGTACTGCAGGTTTCAAGCTAGCTCTATTCTCATCTGACTGTATATTCCGATCACGCTTGTTCTATTCTCACCTGAGTCTGTATTCAGAGAGGAATACGTTCAGAGCAAGTCTGAAACCCCCATTACACGGTCAGTCGCTTGACAATGACGTCACGGTCTGTGGTTTCCCGTAGCAATCGATCGTGCATCACGCAGTCATATGACCGTGATGGAAAGTGGGTCATATAGCCTTAAGATCTGAATCGGCAGATTTGCGCTCGCCACACTGGCAGACACTCTTTTTACTTCAAACTGGCATGCTCCTGGACTCCTGGACGTGTCTTTGAGTGAAATGTCTCTACAGCGTAAACGAATGTCAAATAATTCTGCGCTGGGTGTTGCTGGGTTGAGAGAGAGAGAGAGAGAGAGAGAGAGAGAGAGAGAGAGAGAGAGAGAGAGAGAGAGAGAGAGAAGAAGAACAAGAACAAGAACAAGAAAAAAGAAGAAGAGCAAAGAAGCGAGAGAGAGAGAGAGAGAGAGAGAGAGAGAGAGAGAGAGAGAGAGAGAAGAGAAAGAAGAAGAGAAAGCAAGAAGAAGCAAGAAGAGGCAAAGAAAGGAAGACAAGATCAGTAAAGTAAGAAGAGAGAGAGAGAGAGAGAGAGAGAGAGAGAGAGAGAGAGTGTGTGTGTGTGTGTGTGTGCATGCGTGCAGTGTATCTTTATAATGAACAAGTCTTCTCTCTCCCCCCCCTCCCCCCCCCCCCCCCCCCCCTTCTTTTTATTATTTTGGGTCAGCGGTTTTCTTGCAATCCAATACCTTCTGGAAACTGGTGTAGCTATCGAGGATGCAATGCGTAGACCGGAGCGGATTACTGGTCCTTTGTACGGTTTCATTTTGTGTCATGCAGTACACGTTTCTCGAGAGAAGACCTTGAATTGGATCAGACGTGACGTACGCACGGCGTCGGAATACCGAAAAATCCCCCAACAAACCCCAGACTCGGTGACACTGTCCACGAGTAATTGATTAAGCCACCGCTCCCTTGGCTGGCGTGGTGACATTTCTGTTCTCTCCCTCGTTTTGAGTTTAGAGGTTTCAGCAGCCGGTAAAAACCGGCGAGAATCCGTTGCCTTCGGGGCCGTTTTTGCGTACTTTAATGAATCAGTCGATGATTTGCCTAGCGAATGTTCGGAGATTCTTCATGTTCATGAATAGCAGTTGTTGGAGAACAGAATCGGGGAGGTGCGTGTGTGTGGTGGATGGCTGGGGGAGGGGGGGAGGGAGGTTGGGGGGGGGGGGATCACTGACGGAAGCATTTTGTTGCAGCGTTTCCCCAGCTAGCTGAACACTCTGGGTGTCACTCGGTATATTCTATTGTAATTGACAGATGCGTGCCGTAGGGTGAGAGGACTGCGTGTGTGTGACCGTTTTTATTCTCACCCAGTGTCAAGGGAAGCCACACGCCGTCTTCGGACAATTTATCTCCAATTTTGGAAGGTGGATGCTGTTATGCAAGGAGCCCTTTTCTTTCTTTCTTTCTTTCTTTCCTCCTGTCGTTCTTTCTCTTTGAAAATAGTTTTAAAATGTGTATTTGCTGATGACCTGAGTTTGACGGTCCTGAGGTGACCTTGTGTTGTTGACAGGACATTAAAATCCAATTACTAACTAACTAACTCTTTTAAGCAAGGAGCTCATCATGGCTGAAGATAGACTCCACGTAACTTTGCAACACATAAGAACATTTTAACGTAGCCTTGGTGTCCTTGCTGTTGTCAGTGTGTTGGGACACAGCCCAAGCCTTGGTGTCCTTGCTGGTGTCAATGTGTTGGGACACAGCCCAAGCCTCGGTGTTCTTGCTGGTGTCAGTGTGTTGGGACACAGCCCAAGCCTTGGTGGTCTTGCTGGTGTCAGTGTGTTGGGACACAGCCCAAGCCTTGATTTTCTTGCTGGTGTCAGTGTTTTGGGACACAGCCCAAGCCTTGATGCCGTTGTTGGCGTCAGTGTGTTGGGACACAGCCCAATGGTGCCGTTGCTGGTGTCAGTGTGTTGGGACACAGCCCAAGCCTTGATGCCGTTGTTGGCGTCAGTGTGTTGGGACACAGCCCAATGGTGCCGTTGTTGGCGTCACTGTGTTGGGACACAACCCAATGGTGCCGTTGGTGGTGTCACTGTGTTGGGACACAGCCCAAGCCAAGGCGGACTGGGAGAAGCAAGTCAAAGGAGAAATGTCTGTAAACCACAGCTTTTGAAGGGCAAGGAGAACTGTGCCGGAATCCAACCTGGGGCTGCTTGCTTGCCAGCACAGCGTCTTAATACCACAGGGCCACGCGGCGGGTTAACGTGATTTTGCTTCTGAGGCATTGGCTCGGACAGACAGACATTGGCTGGGGGTCATTTCAGGCCAGAATCTTTGCGCCAAAAACTTCCCAAACAAATGCGTAATGCCGATGTCTGTTTCCGAGATCCGCAAGTTTTCGTTGCGACTTAAAAAGTTACGGGGTCAAAAAAAAAAAGGTTGCTTACGTTGAAGGTAACTTGCCAGTGAAGATGGCACAAGCGAAAACTTCCCAAACGAATGCATCATGTTGATGACCGTTTCGGAGAGCCCTGCTTTCTTTAGGATTTAAAAAGCGACAGGGGCGAAACAAATATTGGGGTAGGTAACTCTACAGTGAAAGTCACACCCCCCCCCCCACGCCCCTTCTGACATCATTCATATTCAATACTCTCACGCCTGCAAACCTGCGTTAAAAACCCACTTCTGCAAATAAAACCACAGTGATTTCGAATTATGTCTTCTTGCTTGCCTCTCCTATTTACCCTCCCTCACCCCTCGTTACGTTCCTTCTGTGTGGCCGTGTGTGTGTGTGTGTGCGTGTGCGTGCGTGCGTGCGTGCGTGCGTGTGTGCGTGCGTGCCTGTGCGTGCGTGCGTGCGTGCGCGCGGAATCCGATATTATGACTATATAATTTATTATTTTTGAGGCTTTGATGTATACATTATCGTTGATCTTGTACAACGCGGTATGCTCACCCTTGTCGGTGAGATACAGCGCTGTAGACTATTATTATTATTATTATTATTATTATTATTATTATTATTAAGGTAACTTCCTACTGCCCTCCACAGCGCAGAACCGAAAACGTCCGCTCCACACCACACGTATAGCCTATGTGTTTTAGGTGCCGTACCCTTTAAGCCACTGTTCGTTGACTCGGTGAACATCCCGCTCTCCAGGCTAGAGCTTTGACTGGATGGGGATTATGAGGCCGACAAGTGGAGCTGTTCAGTAGTGTAGTCCCACCACTTGAGTCAATCTACATCTCTTTACGGCTTGGCAGAGTGTGCAGCCAGCCGAATTTGCGTACATGAGGGAGGGAGAGAGAGAGAGAGAGAGAGAGAGAGAGAGAGAGAGAGAGAGAGAGAGAGAGAAGAGAGAGAGAGAGAAGAGGGAGAGAGAGAGAGAGAGAGGGGGGAGGGAGAGAGAGAGAGAGAGAGAGAGAGAGAGAGAGAGAGAGAGAGAGAGAAGAAGAAGAAGAAGAAGAACAAAAGGAAGAGAAGAAGAAGAAGAAGAAGAAGAAGAGGAAGAGAAGGAGGAGGAGGAGGAGGAGGAGAAGAAGAAGAAGAAGAGCGCAAAGAAGAGGAGGAGAGAGGAGGCCCAAGAACAAGAAAGCCGAAGAGAAAGAGAGAGAGAGAGAGAGAGAGAGAGAGAGAGAGGGAGAGAGAGAGAGAGAGAGAAGAAGAAGAAGAAGAAGAAGAAGAGGAGCGCAAAGAAGAGGAAAGAGAGAGGAGGGCAAGAACAAGAAAGCCGAAGAGAGAGAGAGAGAGAGAGAGAGAGAGAGAGAGAGAGAGAGAGAGAGAGAGAGAGAGAGAGAGAAGAAGAAGAAGAAGAAGAAGAAGAAGAAGAAGAAGAAGAAGAAGAAGAAGCAAAGAAGAAGAAGAGGAAGAACAGCAAGAACAAGAAAGGAAGAAAGAAGAAGCAGAAAACTATTCCTTTCAGAGAGAATCTACTTGCGAGCAGGCCGTTTCCGGGTCCCGTTCAATTTTTTTATGCTAGGTGTAATCAGTCATTAGATCATTAGAGCTGTGCTGATATATATATATCAGCAATTTTTGCTTGGTGCGCGGCCCAATTACTGTTCTGTTTTTAATGTGTTGTCACGAATATATGAAATAAATTTTGCTTAAACCAGAGAAGGGAGGCCCATGCAGTCTTCTCCCTGTCAGCATGAGGTTGATGTATAACAGATTTATAAAATCTTTCTTTCCGTTCCCTTTCTCTCTCTGTTTCTGTCTGCCTCTCACCGTCTGTGCGATTCTTGGTCGATTCTTGGTCTTTTAATTCTTCCTTTCTTTTTCTTCTTTCTTTCTCTCTTTCCTTCTGCCTTTTTTTCTTTCTTTAAAAAAAATAAAATCTGACTCGGTCTTTGTCATCTGATTCCGTTTGTTGTGGTTGTTGATCTTCTACGTCTTTGCCCCCTCCTCCTCCTCCATCTATTCTTCTTCTTTTTCTTTTTTACTTCTCATTGAAAAGAATGGATCTCTCTCTCTCTCTCTCTCTCTCTCTCTCTCTCTCTCTCTCTCTCTCTCTCTCTCTCTCCTTCGACTTCTTCTCTTTTTCTCCTCCTCCTCCTTCGTCTCTTTCTCCTTCTTTTCCTTCTTCTTTTCCTTCTTCTTTCGTCATCTTCTTTTTCTTCTTCTCCATTGCTGTCTGCTTCTTCATCACCTCCTCTTCCTTATTTTTTTCTTTCGTGTTGATAGCCGGTTGTGGCTTTTCTCCGTCTCTTGGTAAACCCGATACCGGAGCAAACCACCAATTCTCTTTGTGGGGAAAAAGACTCGCAGTCCAAGACGCTACTCGTAATGGTAGCTTGTGTGAGACTTGGCAAGGGAGAGAGAGGTGGGGGGGGGGGGGGGGGGGCAGGCCCATCGTATCGTGTCTGTGCGTGACAGAGTAGCTTTCTTTGTGTGTTGGCCTTATTCCAAGACCATGGCGGACCAACATCCGTGTTGGTTTCCTCGTTTGGGCGCTCCTTCTTGGCACTCCCTATGTACCGCCCTAGCTGTGGCTGCCGGACTTCCAGAAGACTGCGGCGTAGCTCTGGACTCTTTGACTGGAAGGTGGGTGGCCACCAGGGCTGTAACCATGCAGTGGCCATTAGGGCCGAATTCGGTCTTTGGAATAGTTATTCATAAAATTCGGATTTAAAAAAGCCAACTTGTTGTTTTTCTTAGATTTTGTTTGGTTTTATTATCTGTCTATCTCTCCCTCTCAGAGAGAGAGAGAGAGAGAGAGAGAGAGAGAGAGCCCTTCTCTTGAACGGCCGAATCCGGTCTTTTAAATTATATTCTTGAATTTGGGAATTGTTTAAGCCAACTTGTTTTTCTTTAATCTTTCTGTTTTGTATATACAGAGCGAGCGAGTGAGCGAGCGAGCGAGCGAACGAAGAGAGAGAGGAGAGAGAGAGAGAGAGAGAGAGAGAGAGAGAGAGAGAGAGAGAGAGAGAGAGAGAGAGCTTCTCTTGATTGTTTTAAACCTAGCTGACTCTCTTTTTCCTTCTTCGTTTATGTAGTCGGGGGCTTGGTAAATCTGCTGAGAATCCACAGGATAATAATAGCCTCGCGTGTTTCGTCTGCTGCCATGGACTTTGCTTTTCTACGGTCTGTCTTAATTGTCAATTGATTCGTTTTGCCCCGCTCCTCTTCAATCTTAGTTCAGTTCAGTTCAGTTCGAGGTGGTCTCTATGCGGTCGGGGAAAAATAACCCAGATGAGCTACGCCTCATCTCTCAAAAATGTCCCATAACTTTGCTTTTGAAACACTTGCATCGTTCGTCTGTCTGACGGTGGCCCTTTCCTCCTCCGTTCAAGCAAGATGGTCGGGTGCTTCTTTCTACGCCTCTCTCCTCCAGGCGGTCGATGGTGTGATACGGTCTTAATTGGCTCTGGAGCAACCGTATAAAGTGACCAGTATCGCGAACCGTCACGCGGACATTGATTAACAACTTTAATGCTGTTCCGCCATGACGTTCCAATTCCAAATGTGGGGTCCAAAGCAAGAGAAGGCGCGGAAAGCCACGAGTCTTGCGTTCGTATTGTTGGATTTCCAGCATGCGGGTGTCAGAAGAAGAGCGTAGTGTACGAGATGGAGTGCAGACATGCAGCAGTTCAGAGAGGTAAACAGGACCAGAACCATTTATAGCACTGAAACACATACAAGCGACTTTATACTTAATACGTTCTGAAATGGGAAGCCAGTGCAGTTTGGAGAGGTGTTGAGTGTTGGTGATGGGGTGCCAAGAGAACAAGTCTTGCAGCAAAAAAAAGTTCTGAATTTTCTGGAGAGGTTGGATGGCAGAATTAGGTGTACCCATGAGGAGACAGTTGCAGTAGTCAAGCCGTGAAAGGATACAGGAAGTAACAAGAGTCTTGGTTGCGTCTTCAGTGAGAAACCTGTGGTGCTTGTGATTTGGAGACTTGGGTTTTGAACCAGTGTAAGAAGATGTATCATGTGCAATTCGTCCTAGGTGACCCTATTCGGATGACGCAATGTTAAAATCCAGGAACGAACCAGCTTCTTGATCAGCTAGGAGATAATTGTTGGTAGATGGTACATCGCGTTCGTTGTGGACTTGGTTAACACCATGTTGTGTCCGAAGACATACCGACGTGGATCTGTTCGTATTAAAAATCCAGCTAAAGACATTTCTGTTTAGACAGACCTTTTCACAACCTAGGTAGATAGTTCCTGCGATGTGTGCGTGAACAGCGCGTGCGCACAAACACACACACACACACAACACACACACACACACACACACACACACACACACACACACACACACACACGCGCGCGCGCGCGCGCGCAACACAACACAACACAACACACACAAACCCACACACTCGCACACACATTACAGAGCAATTCTGTTGCCGTTTTCAGCAACCGTACATTCACTTGATAATACATTGCACAACTGACATTTTTCTGAAACTTTGGAACGCCGAGTTTGTCATGAAATACAAAGAAAGATAAGGATTAACTCGTGATTATTTAGCCGTCAGTCTCCTCAAATCACTTCCATCCACATCTGCCCTACAACCAGTTCTGTTTCATTTACGAAAGACCTGAACGTGACATGACATAAAACTATACCGTGGGAGTTAAAAGATCTTCCTCATTGTCTCTCAAATGTCAAATCGTCCTCGAGGGGCGAGCGCCAGAACTGTAATAGTACGCCGAGCAACATCGTTGTGCAACGATTTCTGTGGGTGGTAGTGCCGTACGTTAATTACGTAGCCATGAGCCCGTTGACAGTGAACTCTAAAGGTTCAGGTCCCTTTCTGCTTGCCGAGGTAAGAGTTCCACACCTAGCTAGCTATCTGGCTATTGATCCCTTCCGTGTAGGAGTTGTGTGACCCACAAACACCAACCTACAGTGAAGATGACATCATACACCCTGTTTTTTGGTTTTGTTTTGGTGTGTGTGTGTGTGTGTGTGTGTGTGTGTGTGTGTGTGTGTGTGTGTGTGTGGTTCTTTTTTTATGAATGTGTCCTACTTTAAAACATTCCCTATGGCCAGGGAGAACTGTGGCTCGTATGGTGCAGATACAATTATATACAAGAAGAAAAAGATGATCAGAAAAAAAGAAGAGAAAAAAAGAAAGAAACAAAAACAGTAATTAACTGTAGAAGGCTCTATACTGAGATCTATATGGAAGACCTAAAAAAAAAATGTATCTGACGGAGAGAAAAAAGAAAGCGGAGAGAGAGAGAGAGAGAGAGAGAGAGAGAGGGAGAGAAAAGGAGAGAGAGAGAGAGTGAGAGAGATAGAGAGAGAGAGAGAGTTTATATGCACACACAGAGCAAGGACAAGACTGCATGCAATACGTATGTATGATTCTTTGGTTAGGGCACATATATTATAAGTCGGGGCTGCAGTATATGATGATGGTTCGGGCACAGATATTATAAGTCGGGCCTACAGTATATGATGATGGTTCGGGCACAGATATTATAAGCCAGGGCTGCAGTATATGATAATGGTTCGGGCACAGATATTATAAGTCGGGCCTGCAGTATATGATGATGGTTCGGGCACAGATATTATAAGCCAGGGCTGCAGTATATGATAATGGTTTGGGCACAGATATTATAAGTCGGGCCTGCAGTATATGATAATGGTTCGGGCACAGATATTATAAGTCGGGGCTGCAGTATATGATGATGGTTCGGACACAGATATTATAAGCCAGGGCTGCAGTATATGATTATAGTTCTGGCGCAGATATTATAAGCCAGGGCTGCAGTATATGATGATGGTTCGGGCACAGACATGTTGCAGACCCGGTGCAAGTAGATTGGTTAAGGTTATAGGTTATGTTTGTTTAAGGTTATAGGTTAAGTTTGGTTAAGGTTATAGGTTACGGTCGTTTTCCTCCTCCGTTGGCCTCACAGTCTGGAACCGGTTTCTATTTGTGGCAACTATTCATTCCGCAAAGCCCATGCACTCCCGCATCAGTTCCGACAGGCTCTGCGTGCATTTGGACATAATTATCCTCATTACCCCATCTCAGCTGTTTACTGGCCACAACGGACTCAATGCCTGCATGGCCAGGAAAACGAAGCTGGCACAATCACCAACCTGCAACTGCGGTCTTGAAGACCAGACGGCCGAACATAACAATACTGCAGAGATGCCCGCATCTGCAGAAAGTAAGACAAAATGCGTGGCCAACAGCAGTCCAGCTGCACACCAAACTCTACGGCAGCAAAGGAGGAAGTGGAGAAGACGGCCACAGCTATATAGTCATCTTGCTGACTGGACTTCTCAGTGTAGCTGCGATCGAGAAGAAGAAGATTGCCTTTTGTCATTAGCAATTGTAAGGTGTTTTGCGCTTTTCGCTTTATAATAATAATAGAATATTTATGGCGCCCCATCTCGTAAGAGCCCAGAGCGCTTACAAAGACGTATGGATATGCTCATTTTATCACACGCACGCACGCACGCACGCACGCACGCACGCACACGCACACCCCGCACGCACGCACGCACGCACGCACGCACGCACACACACACACACACACACACACACTACAAATACATGCATTACTGGTGATGGATTGGTAAAACGACAGATCAGTATGCAGAGAAGAAGAGATGGGTTTTCAGTTTTGACTTAAAAGAAGGGAGTGAAGACGAATGCCTGACATAGAGAGGAAAGGAGTTCCAGAGCACAGGGGATAAGGGCGCTACGTAAGCAAAACCCCTCTTTATGATGGGGATGATGGGGAACTTTGTTGTTGTTGTTGTTGCTGCTGCTGTTGCTGTTATTGTAGCGTTTCCCAGCTGAACACTCCGAGGGTGGCCCAGAATAATTACATATTGACAGATGCATCCCACAAGGTGGGAGGATTGCGTGTGTGACCGTTATTGTTGTTTGTATTACCCCGCCACTCGGGATGCTGATTATGATGCTGATGATGCTGATGATGATGGGTGATGATGATGGTGCTGATTATAAGAGACCGTTCAGACTGCTGACGAATTGGACTGATCCGTCGCGTTGAGTTGATGGCTTACGTAATGTGAAAGAAACCTTACGGTGCACTTTCCAATGCTTACGGCTTCTTTCTGTGTCTCTGTGTCTGTGTCTGTCTCTGTCTGTCTGCCTGCCTGCCTGCCTGCCTGCCTGCCTGCCTGTCTGTCTGTCTGTCTGTCTGTCTCTGTCTCTGTCTCTCTCTGTCTCTCTGGTCTCTGTCTGTCTGCTGTCTGCTGTCTGTCTGTCCTCTTCTCCTCTCTCTCCTCTCTCTCTCTCTCTCTCTCTCTCTCTCTCTTCTCTCCTGTCCTGTCCTGTCGTCTGTCTGTCTTCTCTTCTCTCTCTTCTCTCTCTCTCTCTCTCTCTCTCTCTCTCTCTCCTCTCTCTCTCTCTCTCTCTCTCTCTCTCCAGCGCTTGCGAGCGAGGCGTTTGGTTTACGCCGTTATCGAGAATCTGTTGAACGGCAGTTGGTGTGTTTGCCCCCCTGAGCCCAGCTCCATTTATTACTGTGGACGTGTGAGTAGTGTCGGAACATCGCTGGCCTCATGTCGGACCTTGCCTGTCTTCGGGTGATCTGTTGCACCTGTTTTTTGGCACACCTGAAATTCCCCAAGCAATTGGTTCCTCCGCTGCAGGTGAAAGAGCCCTTTCGGAGAGGCGAAAAGGGGAGACAAGCTTCTTGATTGACGGAAGAGTGAAGGGGGGCTAAGGGGTCTTGTCGGGAGATAGACTGAAGAGTGAATGAAACAGGGAGAGAGCGATGGGGGGTGGGGGGTGGGGAGGGGGGGCGAGGTTAGGGACGACAGTGGGAGAGGAGAGTGAGAGACAGGAGAGTAGAGAGAGAGAGAGAGAGAGAGAGAGAGAGAAGAGAGAGTAGAGAGAGAGAGAGAGAGAGAGAGAGGGATGAGAGAGAGAGAGAGAGACGGGAGAGAGAGAGAGAGAGAGAGAGAGAGAGAGAGAGAGAGGGACGGGGGAGAGAGAGGGGAAGAGGAGAGACGGGTGAGAGAGAGAGAGGGTAGAGAGAGAGCAGAGAGAGAGACGGGAGAGAGAGAGAGAGAGAGAGGAGAGAGAGAGAGAGAGAGAGAGAGGGGAGAGAGGAGAGTGAGAAGAGAGAGAGAGAGAGAGAGAGAGAGAGAGAGAGAGAGGGGAAGAGAGAGAGAGAGAAAGTGGAGAGAGAGGAAGCGGAGGGAGAAGGAGGGAGGCAAAGACGGAGAAGGAGTGGGAGAGAAGGAGGAGAGAAGGGGAAGAGAGGGGAGGAGGGAAAAAGAGAGAGAGACACTCAGAGGAAGAGGGGGAGAGAAGCAGGGAGAAGGGGAGAGAGGGAGAGGAAGAGAGTGGGAGAAAGAGGGGGGAGAGAAGGAGGGAGATGGAACTCGAAGTCGAACTCGAACTCGAAAACTTTATTTTACAAGGATTGTAGTTAGGTTCAGTCAAAAGCCTGTCTAACAACTAGTCCTTGCTAAGCTACTGATGAATAGATATCAAATTACAGGCATTATTTATATACATACAGGCATGAATGAGTGAGTGAAACGTTATACACGATAATGGAAGGGGAAGAGAGAGAGACAGAGACAGAGACAGAGAGACAGCGACAGACAGACAGAGAAACAGACAGACAGCGAGGGGAGAACGACTCAGGGAGGGATGGGGGGGGGGGGGGATAGGCGGAAGGAGGAAGGGGAAGTGAGGGTATGGAGAGATAGGGGGAGAAAGAAAGAGAGAGGGGGAAAGAGAGAGAGAGAGAATTAAAGAGAGAGAGGGGGGAGAGAGAAATAGTAAAAGAGAGTACAATTATGAACAAAGAGTGAGCGACAGAGGAAAACACTGTCAGCCCATATAGGGAGGGCAGGAAAACTGAGCGCTCTATAGTCGGACAAAAACGGGCGTAGAGTGACGAGAAGGATGGGAAGTGGTGGCGTGTGGACGTTGAAATGGCGGAATGGGAGCTGGAAACCGTCTCCGGGCCAAGTATCTGCTCACCATCTGTTCAGGCTAATCTTGTTTACGCCGAGCGTTCGGTAGACCTGACATTTGTGTGAGCTTGGTCAAACACTCTTATGCTTGTTTCTACTTTTCTGTCTGAACGGAGAACACATGGTAGTTAGCAGGTCCGCGAAGTATACAGGCAAAGGCGGTGAAAATATTTGGTACAGGCTGTGTTGTGCTGCCTGCCTGTCTGTGCCTTTCGCGTCTCTCTGTTTTGTCCTCACTGTGTGACTCGCGGCTGATTGATTGCAATATAATGTATCTGACATGAAAAAGATACAATTTTCCTCAGTCTTTCTTCTTCCTCTTGTTCGTTCTTCTTCTTCTTCTTCTTCTTCTTCTCTCTCTCTCTCTCTCTCTCTCTCTCTCTCTCTCTCTCTCTCTCTCTCTCTCTCTCTCTCTCTCTCTCTCTCTCTCCCCGTTCCCGCGCGCACACACACATACACGCACACACACACACACACGTGCATGAACGCGTACATACGCACGAACACACACACACGCACGTACACGCACGAACACACACACACACACACACACACACACTCTCTCTCTCTCTCTCTCTCTCTCTCTCTCTCTCTTAACACACACACGTACATACAGAGAGAGAGAGAGAGAGAGAGAGAGAGAGAGAGAGAGGAGAGAGCCACGTGAGCAGTTACGTCACACTGACACTAACCTCGAGTCGATTTGTGCTTACGTCATGTGGCTTGTACAAGAAACATCCATCATGGTTGCCCAGGACTGACGGCACGATTAGAGAGAGAGAGCTGCGGCTGGCTTGGCACTACGTCCTGCCCACACCCAGCGCCTGCTGGCTTTGCTCGCTGGCTGCTGGTTGCCTGATTATTTTACTTCTGGTGGATGTGCAGTGTTAAGACCCCTCATAGTTCTCCGTATGTATGTAGCCACTGCTTGTGTGTGTGTGTGTGTGTGTGTGTGTGTGTGTGTGTGTGTGTGTGTGTGTGTGTGAGAGGTGTGTGTGTGTGTGTGTGTGTGTGTGTGTGTGTGTGTGTGTGTGTGTGTGTCTGTGTCTGTGTCTCTGTCTGTCTGCCTGCCTGCCTCTCTCTCTCTCTCTCTCTCTCTCTCTCTCTCTCTCCCTTCCTTCTCACCCATCTTTGCCCCCCACTTCTTATCCCCAAACAACATAATACTAAACAAACACGATTAGGCTGCGTATCGTACTTTAGTACAGGTCCATCTCTACATCAGTAGATCTATAATGATCATGATGTACGTCTAATGCCTCCCACCTTCACCTGCCCCGGTCCGATACAGCCACTCGGTCATCTGCAGAACGTGGACTGTGCAGCAGCCAGCTGTTTGATGCAATCGCATCCCTCCGGCCTCCCCCCCCCCCCCCCCTCCCCACCCTCTCCACTTCTTCCTCTTCTCTCCCTGTCCGAGACTCGGCCATGTGGTCAGCGCTCTTTCTCTGACCAGTCTTCAGCTACTTGGAAACAGCTCCCTGTTTCTGTCCGTCATTCTACCTGTGTCGGCTCTTTCAAGTCTTCCTTGAGAACCTTTCTCTGTTCAAAAACTTGTTCTTCTGTCCCCTTGCGCGCGCGGGGGGTTATGTATGTATGTAGTATGTATGTATGTGTGTCACTGTGCGCGTATGTAAAAACTATGTGTGTTACTCTGTGTGTGTGTGTGTGTGTGTGTGTGTGTGTTTGTGTTTGCAGGCCTGCGTGTGTGCGTGCATCTGTGTGTGTGTGTGTGTGTGTGTGTGTGTGTGTGTGTGTGTGTGTGTCTGTGTGTGTGTGTGTCTTGAAAATGTGTTGTCAAAATATGTACATCTAACAATTTGTAAGCTCTGAGGGCCTGTACGGATTAGGCGCTGTAATGAAGTACCCATTATTATGATTATGATCTTATGGGTGGACCATGGAAGGAGCGAGTTTGGTGTCAAGCACTAACCTGCACTGACTCTGGTCAGACAGAGTAACTATAGCAACCCCTTCCCTGCCCTTTTGACGTCATAACCTATGACGTCCATGGGGAAGTGTTCCCTGCCTGTCAGAATGACGTCATAGGATGTCCTTCCCTAATTGTGGCTGTTCGTACATGTGTATTATGAATAAATGTTGTATTAAGTATATGCTGTAACAGTTAAAATAATACTAATAAATCAATCTACCACACATGCTTAGAAGAGGCCACGTTCTGAAACAAAAGATATATATGTAAACAATTACAAAAATAGACGTTTCTGGTTGGCCTGACCGAAAACAGACAAACAAACAAAATATATATAAACATCTAATGATAATAATAATAATAACAGCAGCAACAACAACAAAAGCACGTTTCCGGTTGGCCTAACCGAAAACAGACAAATAAAATGTAATGATAATAATAATAACAACAACAACAAAAGCATGTTTCTGGTTGGCCTAACCGAAAAACAGACATATATATATATAAAAACTGCAACAACAACAACAAAAGCATGTTTCTGGTTGGCCTAACCGAAAAACAGACATATATATATATATATAATAACTGCAACAACAACAACAACAACAAAAACACGTTTCTGGTTGGCCTAACCAAAAACGGACAAACAGACAAACAAAATATAATGATAATAATAACAACAACGAAAAAAACGTTTATGGTTGGCCTAGCGTATCTGTGAATCTCTTTTTGAAAGGAATTGCGCCAGCGCCAGCAGTACAAATTCTGTTGGCAAGGAAAGGGCCGGGGAGAAACCCAACGGAACCGTGAAATCCTCTGCCCTAGACGCTATAGCCATCCGTAGGCTCAAGGAAACATTACTCCCGATCATCATGACGTGAACCGAAACGACACAGAGCAATGTATTCCTCGGAGAAGCAGGACAATGACGAGTCGCAGCCAGCTTCCGTCTCATCTTCAAAGGCTGCTGATTAAAACGCCGTCTTTTGTGTCTCTAGGGAAACAGAGATTAAAGACGGCCGCAGATAAACTCGGCTGATTATTTCTATGGACGCGGGCGGGTACGGCTTTTGGTGCCCATTTGCAAACCCTTGAAAGCAGACTAGATCGGAGATGCGCCTTGTGAATGGGGGACTGATTGAGAATCAGACTGCGGGAAATGGTATAGGCTATGTGCTCCACGG
>JABMCL010002934.1:607500-612500 GCA_018857735.1 Alviniconcha marisindica
GTGTGTGTGTGTGTGTGTACTTTAACTCATTGTGTTTAAAGCGAGGGGTACGTAATATTCATTATTCCATCCTTTCAGTTCAGAACGAGTATTTTTCCAGTCGTTCTGCTGGATTAAAGGTAGACAATGATTCCACCTTTCCTAATTGTCTAAGTGTGTGTGATATAAAACAAGATCCAAACACGTAAAAGATTCAAAGGAACGTTATTTATTATGACACAGACACAGCAAATTTTGGGGGTAATCCCCTTCGTCAAGCTACAAAACGACACCTAAACAACAGTTAAACGGTTTAAAACAGTTAAACGGTTTAAAACGATGAAAAACTGAGACGAGAAAGGAAATAACTTATCTTTTCTTGGTTGAGTTGTTGCTTGCTTGTCCAGTGCTTGGAAGAATGTTGGCATGACAGTGACGTATACTAGGTGTGATGTAATGAATATTATGTGACGTAAAACTCAAATGGCAAAATGTGTGATATGTTCCACTCATTCTGTTCAGTTCGAGAAAAAAATACTATACTAAAATGTATAGCTACCTAATTAACTAACTATCCATTATTTTTCCGTTCTGTGCGATCGATCTACACAGTATATAATCTCGCCGCACTCTTTCTGTTAAATGCAACATCTGCACGCGAGCGAGATGCACTGCAGGATATCATCTCGCCTTTTCTGTTTAATGCGACATTTGCACGCGAGCGACATATATACACAGGACATATTTATTAACCTCACCCATCAGTAAGTTGTGCCCAGTGCGAGATGCGCATGCTAATTTGAGATAGATTCTCCCGTTGCTATCGGTTCGGTCAGTGTCAGTTGCGCGTCCCGGTCAGCGTCAGTTGCGCGTCTTGATCAGCGTCAGTTGCGCGTCTCGGTCAGCGTCAGTTGCGCGTCTTGATCAGCGTCAGTTGCGCGTCTTGATCAGCGTCAGTTACGCGTCTTGATCGGCGTCAGTTACGCGTCTTGATCAGCGTCAATTACGCGTCTCCGTCAGCGTCAGTTACTCGTCTTGATCGGCGTCAGTTACGCGTCTTGATCGGCGTCAGTTACTCGTCTTGATCGGCGTCAGTTACGTGTCTCCGTCAGCGTCAGTTACTCGTCTTGATCGGCGTCGGTTACGCGTCTTGATCAGCGTCAGTTGCGCGTATCGGTCAGCGTCGGTTGCGCAGCATCAGTTGCGCACTTCGGACAGCTGGCGGTCTCTTCCGGAGGACCGGAAAGGGAAGTAGAGACCGGAAACCGAAAGGCGACCGGGCCCTCCGGCTGACCTGTTTCTTGTCCGGTCCGAGTGAGGCGCGTTGTTTCCAGCTGTGTCTGTCTCCTGATCTCTTGTCTCGGGGATATGGGGAGAGGAAGAGGGAGAGATGAAGAGAGAGAGAGAGAGAGGGAGAGAGAGGGAGAGAGAGAGAGGAGGAGAGAGAGAGAGAGAGAGAGAGAGAGAGAGAGAGAGAGAGAGAGAGAGCAACAGTGTACATGCAAAAAACCGCACGTTCTGTTTCATATACAGCCATTACAGTTGAATTGCTCCCCTCTTCCCATTATTGTTGAGAGAAGAGAGAGAGAGAGAGAGAGAGAGAGAGAGAGAGAGAGAGAGAGAGAGAGAGAGAGAGAGAGCTGGACGGAGGGGGACGAGGGGAGGGAAAGGGGGGTAGCAATGGGGATGGAGGGGTGGGGGAGGGGGCAGCCTGACATCGACATGGGAAAGGCCAAACTGCGCAGGTCTATATAAATGCATATAGTACTGTTTTTGTTGTTCGGTTGTTGGTGTTTGTTGTTGTTGTTGTTGTTGTTGTTGTTGTTTTTGTTGTTTTAGTGGTGGTTGTAATGGAGCTTTTGATGGGTTTTTTTTGGTGTTTTTTTGTTTTTTTACACAGTCTTCATCCGACCCAAAAAGCGGCATGGGACATGAACGGTCGATCCGACTTCGCTTGTGACTTGGGCGTGACCGTTTTCGCCTGAAATGATTTGCGCGCATGCGCGACTTACCGGGCGTTAATCACCACTCAACTTACTTACTTGCTTACTTACTCGCCCTGTTATTAAAAAATCGTTTTCTTGCGCTAGATCGCCCTGATATTACCGTACCGGTTGACTGGGCGTAAAACACCAACTTACTTACTTACTTACTTGCGCTAGCCCATGTTTGGAACAGTTTGCCTCAAACACTCTTTCGAAACCCGTTTCAAGACCCACCTGTTCAATAACGCTTCTAAAACCTTTTCACGGCTGTATATATATCCCCCACCCAACCCCACCACCCGTCCGACGTGTGTGTGTGTGTGTGTGTGTGTGTGTGTGTGTGTGTGGTGGTGGTGTGTGTTTTTGTGTGTGTGTGTGTGTGTGTGTGTGTGTGTGTGTGTGTGTGTGTGTGTGTGTGTGTGTGTGTGTGTGTGTGTGTGTGTGTGTGTGTGTGTGTGTGTGTGTGTGTGTGTGTGTGTGTGTGTGTGTGTGTGTGTGACTGACTGAGTGTTAAATATAGATCATCCACTTACGTACATATAATATTATCACCCACTCCCTCCCTCGAACTCCGGCACTTACTTACTGTTAACGTCTTTGAGCGAGCGTTAAATACCAATCACTTCCTTGCTTCTCGTCACGGCTGACTGCGCATTCGATTTTCGGCATCACGGAGTCTCTCCTCCCATGCTCCTGGGAAATGAGTCTCTGCCAGTGCTGCTGTGTGGACAGCTCGACTTTATGAAGCCTGACCGGAGGGTGGCAGAAGATACTAATGAGCATTGACCACTTTGTCTGGTTTTCGGTACAAAGACTGCATCGTGTCTCGGTGGATCCAAACACGCTAGACTTCTCTTTCTCCTCCTACGCGAGGAGAGTTCCCGGCCCTGGCCAGTTATCTGGAGCTGAGTCTCTCTTCGGCCGGAGACAGTAGATCTGCAGTCTCTTGTTCCGTTTAGTTTATTTTTTCACGATGCTATCAAAGCCCTTGGGAAAGGCCGTGTTTTAGACTGCCAGTGTAAGTCATCTTTTTTCTTCTTCTTCTCCCTGTGTGTGAATTCCCTTGTGTCTGTCTGTTTGTCGCTCATCTCCCTGTGTGTAAATTCCCTTGTGTCTGACTATGTCTGTCGCTTTTCTCCCTGTGCGTGAATTACCTTGCGTCTGTCTGTTTGTCGCTCTTTTCCCTGTGTGTGAATTCCCTTGTGCCTGTCTGTGTCTGTCTCTCTTCTCCCTGTGTGTGAATTCCCGTGTCTGTCTGTCTGTCGCTCTTCTCCCTGTGTGTGAATTCCCTTGTGTCTGTCTGTCGCTCTTCTCCCTGTGTGTGAATTCCCTTGTGTCTGTCTGTCGCTCTTTTCCCTGTGTATGAATTCCCTTGTGTCTGTCTGTCGCTCTTCTCCCTGTGTGTGAATTCCCTTGTGTCTGTCTGTGTCTGTCTCTCTTCTCCCTGTGTGTGAATTCCCTTGTGTCTGTCTGTCGCTCTTCTCCCTGTGTGTGAATTCCCTTGTGTCTGTCTGTCGCTCTTCTCCCGTGTTCAATTCCCTTTTCTCTCTGTCCTCTTCTCCCTGTGTGTCTTCCCTTTTTTCTTCGTCTCTCTCTCCCTGTTGGTCCCCTTCGTCGCCTCCCCCTTTTTCCTTTTTCTTCTTTCTTCCCCACCCCGTCTCTCTCTCTCCGTCTCTGTTATCCCCCCGCCTTCTCTATCTCTCTTGTCCCCACCCTCTCTCTCCATCTTCTAGTCCCCTATCTCCCTCTCTTGTCCCCCCGCCCCCCCCCCTCTCTCCTCTCTCTAGTCCCCCCCCCCTTCTCTACTTCTTCTCTCTAGTCCCCCTTCCCTCTCTTCTTCTGTAGTACCCCTCCCATCCACTCTCTCTCTCCATCTCTCTTGTCCCTCATCTCCTCTTTCTCTCATCTCTCTTTGTCCCCCCCCCCCTTACACTCTCGTCCCCCTCTCTCATCTCTCTTGTCGCCCTCCCCCCTCTCTCTCCTCTCTAGTCCCACCCTCTCTCTCTCCTTTCTTGCCCCAACCCCCCTCTCTCTCCTTCTCCCCCATCTCTATCGCTTTCTCTCTAGTCCCCCCTCTCTCTGCTTCTCTCTAGTTCCCCCCCCCCCTGCTCTCTCCATCTCTCTAGTCCTCTCTCTTTCCTTCTCTCTAGTCCCCCCCTCTCTCCTCTCTAGTCTCTCTCTCTCCTTCTCTCTAGTCCCCCTCCCCTCTGCTTCTCTCTAGTTCCCCCCCCCCTCCTCTCCCCTCTCTAGTCCTCTCTCTTTCCTTCTCTCTTCTCTCCCCCCTCTCTCCCTCCTCCTTCTCTCTCCCCCCCCCCCCTCCTTCTCTCTAGTCCCCTCTCTCTCCTTCTCTCTGTCCCCTCTTGCCCCCCCCCCCCCCTCTCCTTCTCTCTAGTCCCCCCCTCTCCTCCTTCCCTGTCCCCTCTCTCTCCTTCTCTCTAGTCCCCTCTCTCTCCCTCTCTCTAGTCCCCCTCCCCCTCTCTCCTTCTCTCTAGTCCCCCCTCTCTCCTTCTCTCTAGTCCCCTCTCCTCCTTCTCTCTAGTCCCCCCTCTCTGCCCCGCCCCCCCCCCCCATCTCTCTCTGTGTTCTTCCCCCCCCCCCCACCCCTCCGCCCCCACCTCAATCAGTGGTACGTGCCCCTCTCAGAGGACCCAAACGAATTAATACTCTACGGCAGGCCACATCGGCGCCAATCCCTAGCAAACAGCGAAGCAACCGCTCGTATCTATCAGGGCTTTAGTCGTTCTCCGGAGGACTCCTTGTTGAGTACACGCAGAAGCGGCCAAGTGAGCAGGATATGGCCTTTGCCCGCCTGTTCCGGTGACTGGGGTCAGGCGGGGTAGGCGGTCCAATCGATACAAACACATCGTCTGCTGGTCAAGCTGTCGATGCTCAGTTCGTGGTGGTCATGCAGATTTGTCGTGTGTGTGTGTGTGTGTGTGTGTGTGTGTGTGAGTGTGTGTGTGTGAGTGTGAGTGTGTGTATGTGTGTGTGTGTGTGTGTGTGTGTGTGTGTGTTGTGTGTGTGTGTGTGTTGCGG
>JABMCL010002934.1:615000-617500 GCA_018857735.1 Alviniconcha marisindica
AATACGTTTTCTGCTAAGCGATGCAAGCCGACTCGGGATCGAACCCCAAGGGACGAATATATCATGTGTGACAAATAACATGCATGCATATCTTCACCACGACTGACCGTGCAGTCTGTGGCATCACGGAATGGCAGATGCAGAATGTATCAGTATTGCGACGAAAAGTGATCCTACAGGGATGGATGTGGGAGGAAGTGAGGGCCCCCCGGACCTCTCCCCCCCCACCCCCCCACCCCCACGCCCACCCCGCTCCACCCCTCGATGTGAAGAAAAATTCCGTTGAGGAATGGAGGTGGGGATGACGTTTGGAATCGTAGGTTCTGCTAGATTGGGATGGAGAAAGGGGTTTTTTTTTTTTTTTAAAGGCTGGGGAGATGGAAACACTGGGAGGGAGGGTGGGGGCGATGGGAGGTGGGGGGGGGGGGGGGCGGTGGGGGGGACTTGCAGAGTTGTGCATGTGTCGTCAGTTGATATGACGTCGGTTAGCATCTGACCCTATGCGATTGACGGGACTTTAAAATATAAAACTAACTAACTAACTAACTAATTATCTGTGTTGGGGGAGGGAGGCATAAAAGCAAGATGTTGCACGTTGTCAGTTGAGACGCACGCTGCTGAACGTCGTCATAAATATGAGCCCATCTGAACTAGGTATATATTAATGACGTCATGGTAACGATAAGGAGAGACCAGTGAACTTGCAACAAACCTGTGTGAGTTAGCGTGCGTGCGTGCTCGTGCTTGTGTGTGTGTGTGTGTGTGTGTGTGTGTGTGTGTGTGTGTGTGTTGTTTTCGTGAGTGTGTTGTGTGTGTGTTTGTGTGTATGTGTATGTGTGCGTGTGTGTGCGTGCGTGCGTGAGTGAGTGCGTGCGCGCGCGCATGCGTTTACTTCCCCTCTTATGCGATCAATTTATAACCGTTGTCGTACGACAAAGCTAACCCAGACTGGCGGTGGTTTGGATGGCAGTAGACAGGTGGCGGTGTGCTTGCTGGGAGTGAGCGGATGTCACTAGTCCATCTGCACACGACAAGGAGGTTAAGCTGTCTCTAGGCTGACGAGAACGAAAACCAGGACGAAACATGTAACGTCATCACTTTCTGCGTTCATGAGGTCAGCACTTTGTGCCGTCACAGAATTAGCCCTGATATAAACCTATGTAGTTGACCTAGCTCGATCATAGTTCAGGAGCTGTGTGAGAGTCGAGGTGGCCGTCCTGGGCTGTCCGTCCTAGCGAGCCTTCTGGTTTCCGTGGACGTAAAGCTATATTGAACCATGCTTCGGCATTGGTCACAGCTTGTCCCTAATATGTCAACTGATATCTGAGGACATTAGCATCACTTCATCATCATCATAGCTCGATTCCAGGCGAGATCAAGAGGAGGGAGATGAGCTGGTCTCTCACGAAGAAGTTAGACACTTTTGCGGGGTCCAGGCGAGATCGAGAGGAGGGAGGTGGTGCTGGGCCCTCAAGTTATCTCTCCAGAAGAGATCGTGAGCAGGGGATGGAGCTGGGCTCAGAAAGTTGGACTTCTTTTGCTTCAGTCATTACTCAACAGCAGTGCTACGGACATTGTCCTTGTGACACTATTCTGCACAGCAGTTGTGTTATCTCTCCGGAAGAGATCATGAGCAGGGCTCAGAAAGTTGGACTTCTTTTGCTTCAGTTATTACTCAACAGCGGTGCTACGGACATTGTCCTTGTGACACTATTCTGCACAGCAGTTGAAAGAGCAATTGCGTGGTACACTATTTGCTACGCAATGGCGAGGGGACACTGCCTTTTATTAACACTTCTATTGTTCTGGCGGCGGTCCACGGCCTCCTCGGTCTTCCGGGTCGGTGCGTTTTGTTAACACTTCTATTGTTCTGGCGGCGGTCCACGGCCTCCTCGGTCTTCCGGGTCGGTGCGTTTTGTTAACACTTCTATTGTTTTGGCGGCGGTCCACGGCCTCCTCGGTCTTCCGGGTCGGTGCGCGCGGTCGAGCCTTCACTCCGCCCCCCCCCCCCCCCCCCCCCCCCGTCCCCGTCCCTGACAGGCCGCCTCGCCTCTGTGGACGTAAAGCAAAATGTTTACTTAGCTTTACTGGGCTCGATGCTTCATCTATCTAGCTAACCGTCACAGAGAAAGAAGGAAAATTAAGGCCTAAACTTGTTAGCTCTTGGATTATAACGTCTGGACGACCGCACAGCTGCCTCTTGCTTAACGAGAGTAAAAACCAAGACAAAACATGTAATGTCATCACTTTCTGCTGTCATGAGGTCAGCGTTTTCTGAGCCACAGAAAAAATAAGGGAAAGGACTGAGGGCCCATAGGGTTGTCAGTTCTTGGAGTTTAACTTCTCGTTCGACCGCACTGCGTCACTTCACGTGCGAGTATACGACATTTAGGGTATATCAATGTGTTAGCATTATGCGCGTATATATGGTCCTGTGAGTATAGATCAAGTGAAACTAATTATCAGTGTGGATACTACAGACACCAATGTATATGATGAC